>PNEQ01005098.1:0-72375 GCA_003012365.1 Medauroidea extradentata | reverse complement strand
AAGCAGCGTATAACCTGGAATGGTAGCTATTCACACTGTAGGCACTTTTCAGGATTCTTTAAACAGAAATATCGTAGCTATAGAAGCCTGAATTGTTACTATTCACACAGTGGATACTTTTCAAGTTTAAAAAAACCATAAGTATTGTACTATTTCGTGAATAGTAACAATTCAGGATTTCACAGAAGAAAGTTAAGAAGAAAAAATCCGGAATAGTAGCTATTCTGAATGGATACTTTTCAGCCCCCCCTCTGTTGAGAGAGAACTACTCGCCATAAGTAACTGTTCTCTGGAAATAATTATTTGTGCATAAATATTTAAATATTTGCAATATATGATGCACGTTTCTTCAGTAACCTCAAACCATAGTTGTAATCAAGATGGCGTACGCCAGAGAGTACGAGAGAGTGAGAGCGAGTATACAACTTCGTTATCTCTCCCCTTCGTACTCTCGGCGAACAATTGATACAGAGAGTGCTCTCTCTCTCTCTCTCTCTCTCTCTCTCTTTCAGACGTAGTTGTGACGAATTTGCAAGAGCGAGATCAAGGAAGAGTACTCTTTTGGTGAAGTGAGACACGGCCTACACTGTAAAAAAACTTCCTAAAATTATTAGGAAGTAATTAACCTAAACACAGTTTGGGACAGTTACCATACTTCCGCCTTGCGCAAACTTTTACAACTGTTACAATACAAGTCTGGTAATTTTAGTATACATTCTAAAAAATTAACGAGTGCTATTATGTGTATGTCTGGAAAACAATCTACCATACCTACTTTCTTAGCGCTCCTATACGCACGTGTGGCAAATTTACAAAATATTTTTTACAGTGTAAGTTGTGCGTGCCACATTACCTTGCCTCAATATTATATCCCCCTTCTATTGTAAGCTTTGGTTTACCGAGTGGTTACATGACCACAGATATCACACAGATTGTAGCGTATTACGTTGATTAGTCGTGATAGCAAACCACAGAATAACCAATAACCTCACACCATTTGGTTATGGTATTCATAAACAGCAATTTTTGAGTGTTCACTATATCTCGAACCACCTATAACTTTCCACAACCTGACCGCGTGACATTGTGTCGGCGCTTAACAAGTCAAATTGTAAATTTAATACGTACGTATTAAGTTCATAAATGAAACTTTTGAAGTATATAAAATGTAGATAGGTCGATTTCATTGGCTATTATTTCCGTACTAATGCACTTAAACAAGAAAATACAGGGGACTACATTCGGTAATCCACTGCCAACCATACATTGAGTAAGGCAATTATTGTTAATATAGACTTCCATCTAGTAACGGCTAATGATTTTTTTTATTTTAAAGGTTCAATCAATAGTTTCCACTCAACCCTGTGCCGCCTGCATTAACTTTCTGAAGAAACTGAAAATAAATAAATAAATAAATAAATAAATAAATAAACTGTTTATCCAGGAAACCTTCTTGAAAAGGTTCAAAATACTACGGTATTCACTGAGTTTGGTAACATTTAATCTTACGTATTAAAGGAGAAAACTCCTTATGTGAAACTTCCAAATAGACTTTTACTACATATTAGTAATAAACAAATAGTGTTGGGTATTCAGCACTAGGTATACATTTGAAATAGCAAATATAATATATTTGGATTTAATCTTCAAAATATTAACAAGATTGTGGTAATTTATACCTATAAAATAAGTTTACTAACGGGAATTGAAGTTTAAAATACGAACTAATATTATTCGAGGATAATTTTTCACGTCAAATTTATATTACTGTAATATATTCTAGCGAAATTTAAAATTTTTAGGAAAAAGTAACATCATGGCATTTTATTTTTTGTTTGAAAAATGTACTGTCCTATGAAATTACTGGTTTATTTTAAATACACACATGACGAGCGACACTCACCATTGGTTTAGCCTGTCCGAACGAACCTGCAGGCAAGGGTATGTAAAACTGAAACTTGACATAGCGTTAAGAGCGAGACTGACTGGAACATCAGCTGTGGAGTCTACCCTAAGTTCAGTGCACTGAACTGGTGCGTGCTATAACAATCAGTTTTAACATTCTAAGTTATGATATTTACATTTAATTGGTCACTTCAGGGCCGTTATAAAACTAGGTTATACACTATACAGCGCCTATGGATTCGGTTAATGCCTTCTTATGACTTTCAATTAAAAATCTTCTACCCTGAAATAATCTGAAGTATTAACGTTCATTATTTGCATGTCATAAAATATTTTGCTAAATTGCATAATGTTTGCTGTTTTTTAATTAAACGTGTTTTACTTCTTACGGGGTTTAGTGGAGAGCTTCGAACGTAGGCCGATTGTACAATTGTCTACAAGACCACAATAAATAAAAAAACTTGACATTATCAGTCTAAGGAGACTACTTTCCTCTATGTTGATGCAAACTATACGGGTGCCATTACACCAAGTGTTACAATTTGAAGCGAAATATTAACGTTTTTTTTTACCTCTATTTAATTAGAATTGTATTCTTATTAAATTTGACCCAAATCAGCGAAGCCCCAAGATATGACATAAAATATTAATTTTCTCAAAAATACTACCTTAACAAATGGTTACCGAAGAGACTACTACACACAGTTTATTTGAGGTGTGTACATTGTTTTGTGATACAAATTATGGATGAAATTAGTTAAACGCATAGTGGGTATTGTATCATTAACTTCAGTACGTATAATGCCAATTTTTCATAAACGTTTCATTGCATGTTTTCAAAAATCTCAATATTTTGTGCTATCGTGTTGAATTTATCGCGTAAATACGAAAAATAATGCTGCAAACAACTTTATTAGGTGCTATAATGCCAAAGGTTCTAAAAATGCTGTTTTTACTATGTGGACAGTGTATTATTAAAAATGTAAGCAAACAAATGTTGGTTGAAACTTTATCAGTAGTAGTGGAAATATTTTAAGCTGCATTAAAATACTTGCTTGGAAATATTTAAAGTGTTCTTGAATGTAAAATTAGAACTGGATTGAGTAGTTTTCGAGGTGTTACAAAAACAAATTTATCATATCGTAGCTAGATTTGGCGAATCTGTAACACTATCTTACGGATTTTAAGTTAATGCTTAGATAATACTCTGTCCAAAAATTATGTTAAGATGAAATATTTCTTACAGTTCTCAAAATAGTACATGAATTATTTATGTAATAAAATAATGATGTCCTCCAAAATTACAACATACAACAACAAACCCTACTGAACACAAAATATAATATTTGGTTTGAATTACCTCATCATTTCCTAAGTGCAACTTAATACCTCTACTTATTCATGTGTTGCTTTCTTATGTAATGACATAAGCATAATAAAGCTCTACTAAATTCGCATCTTCCAAAGTAAACTATTAAAATGTAAAATTTGTCTGTACTCGGTCTCGTAGTAGGACTACCCGAAAAAGTACATAAAATCGATTTTTATTAATTAATATTAAAAGCTACCTATAACATGCTAAATTAAACCTGGGGCTGCAATCTGTCAAAATTAAAAAAAAAACTTTGGATACAATTGGTTCAGTGGTGTTTGGAATATAACTTTTTTTTTTATTTATTCAAATTGCACTAGCTAACGAAATTGCGGATCAATCTCATAGTTAAATATGTTGCTAATCGATATTAGCAGTTTTGGAAATATTGTATACAATATTTATGTACTCGCATTTTTATATCATCCAAAATGGTGGTCATACAAATATGCGGTTCGTACAGTGGTTAGAGATCTTGCCTCTCACCGGGGCAATCCGGCGGGGTCTGTCCCCGGATTTTCCTATGTGGGAATTGTGCCGGGCGATGCTGCTGGTCGGCGAATTTTCTCCCGCTTTCCCCACCCCTTCATTCCGGCGTTGCTCCATATATATTCAAAGTCCATACTCACATCATGTCACCCTTCACCAACGCTAAAGACCTCGATGTTGAGCGCTGACTAAAATCTCTCACGCACTCCACTGTTGTACGTTAATGAATCACGAATTCATCCTAACCACGCTCAGAAAATGTTGGCAGCTTAATGAGGTTCCTAGTGTATGCTATAAAAACAATAGGGCTGGACAAATCTGGATTACAAATTTGTATTAATGAGTCATTTTTAATTTTCAAATCGAAAACGAAATCGGTTGACTAACACAATGCGATGAATGCTGAAAATTTCACCAAGTGGTGTAAAATTCAGTTCACACAGAACTTACCAACCAAATGTATAATAATATTTAACAACGCGCCAATAAATCGAATCACGCACGTCATCACCATCTACTGTAAAAATCATCAGTAAATGGCTTAACATTAAAAATGTTAAATTTCTAAAAATTAGAGGAAAAGCGATTATTTTCTAAAATATTAAGTTGCATTACGCACCTACGCCGTGTCCCATTGACAACATTTCCACACAGTTGTAAGATTTCCGACATATCAATGCAATCTCAGTCCCGCTGAGTTAATTCAGAGTCTGTTG
Organism: Medauroidea extradentata; assembly: GCA_003012365.1. Classification (NCBI taxonomy): domain Eukaryota; kingdom Metazoa; phylum Arthropoda; class Insecta; order Phasmatodea; family Phasmatidae; genus Medauroidea; species Medauroidea extradentata. The sequence continues at coordinate 67,893 of PNEQ01005098.1, read as the reverse complement.
AAACACAAGTAACTGATAATAATGTAGTTTTAATCCCTAAAAAAAATAGGGTTAATAGTGGGAATAATTGCTAACATATGTTTCAGAAGTTTATAAATTACACGAAACTACGTTTTGAAACCATAAGTATTAACATTTTTCTCCGCAATTTTTCTTTTAAATAAGGCAAGCTGTAATTTCTGTTGTTACAGGCCAGTCGAACACACACAAAAAAATTGTTGCAATTTCTAAACGGCAAGGAGCGTAGAATGACTTTGGTCCAGTTCTGATAACAATTTTTTCGAAAAATTTAAAAATCGCAAACCGCTATTATTATAAAGTATTCCAAACTGATGCATTATTCAAGCAAATAAAATGAAATAATGTAATATGAAGAAATACAACATAGAGAATAGTAACTCGCGTTTCAATATAAATTATTACAACACTCACCAATATGAAGGTTTATTGTCCGATATCATTTTCACGTATGCTCACAAACTTGACAATATTCTGTAATAACATGGTTCAGAGAGGTCTTCGACTGGCGCATGGACGGCGTTGTAGCGTGCCACGCGTATTCATTTTTACGCAAAAAAAGCTTAACTTATTCATATTACGTTTATCTACGAAAAGAACACACACTTGAAACTATGTTTCTATGTTTTTAAAAATTCAGTACGCTTTTTAGAAACATGATTTTCGGGCCTCTGTAAATTACTTAAAACGGTCTTTTTATTATTATTTTATTTACTACTCTAACTCCGGATTCGTAAAGTGCAAAGCGAGAAGCATGCATTTGTCTTCACTTCGTACTATTCAAAAATAAACTTATAGGATCACCTCTCAAAGCCCCATAGGAAAAGGTCTACAAGGAAAACCTTGCGCGCCAGTTTGACCCGCTGCGAACAGAGACGCTTCTCGTCGAACGTGCTACTCCGGCTCTCATCGCTCCACTGTTCCCACGCGTCAAGCGGCGATGACCCCTCTTAAGGCGACACCAAGTATAAAGGTAACTGGTATACAATTCAACCATACTTTTAATTATCAATGTTATAAGCAACGGACTAGATGGCCCAACTTGGAAGAGGGAAGAGTGGTTGGTTTTCTTCTTATCACCGTAGATTACAGAAAGAGCGGTAGTAATTGGCTTCATGTTCTCGCATCCGCTCGCGGGATTAAATTTCCCGGCTACATCGCTGTATGTTCGGCGAAAATCGCCGACTACGTCGTCAGCTTTTCGAGAGCTTAACAACCCTAGGGCGAAGATTTCTCTAAGAACACGTAGATGTCGCATGTTAAATCAATCCAGTCTGTCAAACACCGTAAAGGGCACCAATGAAGACGAGATTTTTATCCCATGCTACGGAACTATTACAAGCTGTTGTATTCGTTGAAAGAGATATTTACGAAGTTTTTGTTTAAATTAGCCGAATACATATTTACTTGAGTTAACGAAATGTTTTCTTACCAGAACACAACAACAGTGACATACCTAATTTGGTGTTCCCAGCATAATATTTACTATATTTTACACATATTTACGCCTGAGTATAAAATATTAGGTCGACGCAAATGTAATAATTTCCTTGCAATACCACAACTCTAAATTTTGTTGCTCCAACTTAACTTATATGATTTTGCACACCGTAGTTTGTAATCGTACCTCAAGAGTAATTTTGTGATTTCTCTGACCATTTACATTATAGCTTTTTTTTAGGTGTATATTATGATGCTTCTTTCAGGTACAAACAATACCGGTAAAATATTTTCTATAGAAAACAAAAATAGTGCTGTAAATTTCTTAATGTTCATCTGCGTAAATGTCATGCATTTTACGAGCAATATATCTGTTGGATGTGTCAATTATCAACGGTCAGTATTGGTCGTGGACGCTTTGAGAAATACTCGTTGCTAATAGATCCCGAGTTTGATTCTTGTTGTAGAAACATATTTATTAATGCTTCGGCACAAAAATCTATGCACAGTTAGACAAATATTTACTTGTAACGGCCCAAACATTACACTTGGGCAATGTATAAAAACAACAAAGTAATTTTGTTTCAGCAACAAAAATATTTATTTCGCCATATACAAACAAAAATTTTAGTAGCGTCTAATAAATTTACTTTGTCAGCTAAACCTTTCTCTCAGTGATTGATCGCATGCATTACTTAGTTAGCACTAACTGTTAATTTACTTTAGGTCATTCACTTTCACATTAATTTATTTCTTCATTTCTCGCAAATAACTGAAATTTCATTCCAATTTGCACAAACGGTGGCATAGTGCTTGTTTAGTTACGACAACCATTGAGCGGTAAGCTTGGTTCCCGGTTATTATATATTATCAGTTCACAACCCACAGCATTAGGAAGGTTTACGTATGAATTCCGTACAGAGGAGAACCTTGACGTCTCTAGACCCTGCACCTCGCTTTCTGAGCTATTTGAGCAACATTTACCAACATTTACACCGCAAGTACGCAAGTCTTAAGACGTAAAATAAAGTAACACAGTCTGTCCATAATATTTCGCTACTACATTTACAAATTCACTAAAATACTACAATATCAATCAGTAGACTACAGTTACGTATTGCACTATTTTTAAGAAGTCTGGTTTCGCTAAACCTAAATAATTCGACACTCAAAGCCGATTACCCCAAGCTGAAGATAAACTTGGTGTAACTAAACGCTGCTTAAATTTAAACTCATTTTAGACCCTTTTTTAAATTTACGTTTCACCAGATATTTTTTGCTAATCGCCAACCTCGTGTCTTTACTCGAAGTCAAATTTACGGATGTTTGTATAAAACACATTTGTAACGCACCGAATGTGTTGAATAATACGTAAACAGATTGTTGATTTTTTTTAATTTATTTTAAAAAATATCTGAAAGTGTATCTAGTCTCATTCCACATGAATTAGTAACAATTAATCGTTTCGCGTTTCTAAGAGAATTTGTTATAACAAACTTACATTTCGTTATATTATTGTTTTTTAGATTATTTTGTTATCCTAATGATTTAACACAAGTAAGGAGTTTAAAAAAAAATGAAGTAGTACTTCAATATCACAAATGAGAGTTTGTGATCTTATGTAACAAATTTTAATGAAATACGTATGTATTGTATAACAAGATTAATTACACTATAATAAATGTCTGGCCAATATACATAAATCATCAGAGTTTAAAGCTCAAATGCGCAAAAACTAAACTTATAAATTACAAAGTTACCTCAAATATCCGCTAATAGATTCATGCCGCCATGTTTTTATGTTACTGCTGTCTACTAAAACAAGTATAAGTTAAACCTCCAGAATAAAGTTTTAAAGTGTAACTTTGTTTACCCAGCAGATAACAGTGTAAACTTTATATGAAATAGATTTCAACTGTAATCTTAGTATAGTTTATGTTACTTTCAGTACAATAAATTAACCTTTTATAATTAAAACACCCTTCGATAAATTAAATACTTATTTAATGTCTGTGAATTAAGTAAAAACAATCTGAACTATCCGTAGAATAAATGGAAAGACAGAAAAATATATTTTGTTATATTTCTGTGTGTCATCTTTGACACAATATTTCTGCGTTATGGCTTTAATAAACCACATTACACATGACAACCTGCAAATCGTATTTCTAACTGTACATATGCAATTAATTTAACAGATATTTCGGTATATTTTTCATGTTGGCTCCTGGCATTAACCATTTGTCAAGACTATCATACGTAGGACAGTAGGAAAAGAAAACTCGCTTTGTAAATAATTAAATAAAAACAATTGAAATACAGGAAGCGGACCGAAACCACAGCGACATCCAACTGAAATTTTTCTTATAATTAATGTCCTATAAGAAACACGTTGGCTTTTAAAACTACTTGTTGTCTGTTCGGAATGGATCAAAAGAGGTTCTGCAAAACTTGCAAAGGAATTTTGTACTGTTCTTGCAAACAAAGGTTTCATAATATTTTAATTAGGCAGACAATGATGCTTTGGCAGATTTAATAACTCGCCAGTACGCTAAAAAAACAGTACTGGATGACGTAAGCTATGTGAAGACGGGTTTCAGGTCTTGGTAAACGGCTTCGTTATTAGGGAACTAAATTTGTAAGATAAGATGGAACTTGTCAGTTGAAACGTAGAAACTGTTACAGCTTTTTCGCAATGGTAAACATTGAAGATCAATCATTTATGTCACAGAATACCACGAAATGAAAGTCCATGCCATGAGTGAACACCATCCATGATTTACTTTTGGTAGTAAGCATTCTGGGTATAGAACTTTAAAACATTTCTTCAAGCTAAAAAGAGGGTGAAGTAGGACTCATACAAACTAATTTTGCCATTGCTATATACCGGGTCCATGTTTTTTTTTTTCAACTTCTTTGTCTCTTCTTGAGAGCTTTTTGGGGCTGCGGTGGCCGATTGGTCAGACCATTCGCCTCCCACCAAGGCGATCCGGGTTCGATTCCCGGCGGGGTCGGTCCCCGGAGTTTCGCATTTGTGAATCGTGCCGGATGATGCCGTTGGTCGGCGGATTTTCTCGGGGATTTCCCGTTTTCCCGCCCTTTCATTCCGGTGTTGCTCCATACTCACCTCATGCCACCCTTCACCAACGCTTAAGACTTCGATGTTAAGCGCTGACCAAAATCTCTAATTCTCTCTCTCACTGATAGCATTTTGATCACTGATGAGTATTCGTGTAATTCTAGCTTGACCTGAAGAAACCTTTTTATGGCGATACCTTCAGCTTTAGACGTCTTATCTTCTTTCACAATCCTGTTAATTTGTTACTGACACTCAAGACTTTCTACAGTTTCCCCGCGTTACATGATTCACTGACGTCACGATGACAACTGAAGTGTGTACAACAAGTCTATTGCGTATATATGACAACCAAAAAACCACCCATTTTTTTAAATTATATATATTGTTTTTTGTTTTTTTTAGTTACACGTTTCACAAGGTATTCCCATTAATTCCCCAGTACCAAACGTGCACCTGGACAGCAAACAAAGATGGAATAAACACATAAAATCACTAGTGGCAATGAAAAAATTGTTCGTAAGAAACAGAGAAACCTTATGGAATTTGGTTAGTACTGGGAGAGTACTTATTTTTTCTGTGAAATGCGTAATTTTTGTATTTTAATATTTGGTTTAATTGTTGGTACGCTGCTTGTCACATCAAATAAAATAAATACTTGTTTTAGAAGCATTTTTAAAAATTTATAATTACTATTAAATATAGCAAAAGCTTAAAATTTTTGAAAATATATTTAATTTTTCGTTGATATCGGTAGTTAATTCAAAAGATTTGACATTGGTGATGTCGAAATTCAGAACACATTCTATACTAACGTAGTTGCAGAATAATCACACTTACAACATAAGTATGTACTCAAAGATATTTATATTAGTGTTATCTGTGTTATTCTTTCCAAATACACTCTGTATTCTAGAAATGCTTAACCTGTTCTCAAATTTTGTTTCTAGCATCACTCTTGTTGACATAGTTTTTGTGCAGAAACTTTACACAATTACACTACAATACATGTCCTTAAACGAGCATCCGTAAAGAAACAAATTACGCTTTTCTCAGTCTCTAAAACTGTATGATTTGTACGTTAAGTTTAATCACTACATCATTATTCGTGTTGTCTATTTTCCCTTCTGCAAACTATTCTTAACACTATGCCTACAAAAGAAATCACGTTGATTCCATTGTTGTGCAGTCACCATACCAAAGTCATAAACTATTCACTGTAATTCTGACACACGATAGCAAATATTTTTTTTTTTTCCAATTTTCAAAATTGCTTCTGAATTTTGACATTACACGGCAAAAAGAATAGGAAAATAGTCCCATTAATGCAGAACTTACTGCTCAGTTAAGGAAGTCAAAATATAGTTTGCACATATCATATAAGTAAACTAAGTTTTTTCTCTCTTCACATAATTTTCTTCATAAGTTACCACCATCTGCGAGGAGAAAAGCTTGTTACCTTGTTCGCATATAAAATATACTACGAGAGAAATATCTGTCTTGGGCTTTAAATAGCATATCACACGGCTGATATTACGCATAGTTGCCACTGATCACCAATCAAGGATTTGTGAATAACATGGTTTTATTCCAGCATTATAATTGCATAACTATCAACAGTTGTTGAGAAGAGAAACAGGCTGAGAAAACTAGCTGCTGAATTATTTCTCAGTTGCTATACTGGTTTGACATAACACGTGGTGAATGAAGTATGGCAAAGATTATTTAGACGATTTTTTACATAGTTAATAGAATTGTAGTCAGTAACACCACAGTCATGTGATAAAATACGATTTAACACATCGATTTCTTTGTTTGTGTAACGATCTCAAGTAATTTCCAAAAATTGGTTTTGCTATATTAACGTGAAGAAGGAATAAGCCTGACCCGTTCTGATAGTCCAGTCTTCACGTAATAGTTTACTGAGAACTGTCACATTATTGTATGAAACACGTGAGTAATATTGATCTCGGTTTCTGAAAAACGTCTTTACTGTTCAGTAATACATAAGGTTCTTTTTAAATAATTGCATAAACCACATTTCCTTACTAACAAATTGTTTTCATACTTCATGGACTTACAAACACGCATTTTATTTTTAAATAAAATTCCTCAGTGCCAATTTTGCATCGTTTTGTTACTTAAACATGATGTAACAATTTCAAATCACATAAATAATGCCGTTAACATTTATTGGAAAGTTTAAAAACATGACATGTGTTTTGCAGCTCACGTTTACAAACTAAACCTGAAAATCTAATTTAACTTTTTTAATTTGTTTGAAGATATGAAATCAGTACAAAGACAATCTGAATAAGTATCTATTATTTTATATAGTTTATTTCAAGCTTATTTTTATGGCAGAATTGATCCTTCTGTACTTAGTTTACGAACAAATATAAAACAAAATTTAGTCTTACTTCGTTTGGACTCAATTTTTCACAAAAAAAACTGTTTTTTGTGGTCACAAAACGTTTTGTCAGTATTGAACTCACCATAATTGATTGTAGTTGTTACAAACTTTTTTTGTAGCCGCTCAAAACTTTATTGAGGACAACAAAAAATGTTTGTGGTTTCCACAAAAAATTTGATAAGGTACATAATTACACAATATTTTTTGGAGACCAACAAGCTCTTTCTTCTTTCAGTGCCTTCAGATGTTGTCAAGGACATCTGGCAATCGATGATCGTGAGAGTCGTCAACCCTTCATATGACACATAAGTATTGGCCATCATCGCGTGGCGAAGGTAGGCTGTCCGGATAACAACGAGAATTCTTCAGCGGTGTTCTAGGTTGCTAACAATTAATATAGGCTGTTCGGGATAAAGTGAGCATTAAAAAAAACCTGCTTAAGTTATATTTTCAGCCAATTCGTATATTTCCCCGTGTAACGGTTAATGACGAGAAATGTCTAATCTCTCTGGACACGACACTTGATGTTTGCGCGTGTTAAGAGAAATTGTACAGTCGATAATGTACCTATACATTTTGATAAAAAAATTTATTAATTATATAAAATACAAATATGATTTCGGTTGACTTTGTTTCAATATTGTTGTAATTAAATAGAAAAATACACGGAACTATATTATTGCGCAATTTCGCTGCCAACCTTACAAGCAGCAAGGGTACTATAGTTAATGTAGAATTATATGCAGTAACGGTTAGTGATATTTTTCAAAGGTTACAATTTTAGTGTTCTCTTTATCGCGAATGACCTATACAGAGATTGTTTAAGAATTTGAGGGCTGACAGGGCACAGAGCAGGCGCAAGTCCTTGTAATGCGCCATATGGTCGCCACTCCAATTAACTAGAGTAATGGCCATCAATTGTAATAAATTATCATAAATTACAGATGTAATGATAAATATGTCACGCAACCATGCACTCTCGGCATCATGTCAGAATGCCGATGAAACTATTCTTATAAAGCAATTAACTCTGTACAGGATTTTATAGAGGATAAATATAAATGTATATATTTTATCTCAATGAAACTAGCAAGTGCAAGTGGCTAACGTCTGGGCCTTATCGCCCCCCCCCCTCTGCCGCGCATGTAACCCCCGGTTTTTTATAACTGACGTTAGAAAGGGGAGGAAAGTTATAATAAATAGAATATACATGGAATTTTAGGTATTAAAGAAAACATGTAGGTCATAGTCGAAGTGTGACGGAATGAAATTGAAGAATCGCTTTAATAATTACGGCAATGGCAGGAAGTTACTGTCCTCGAGAGGCGTGGCCATCTTTCGGAAACTGTCTCCTGATTGGCCCAGCTGAACCAAAGCGTGAAAGGCAAGCGGTGAGGACGTTGGTGGCAAACAAGAGCAAAGCTAGGTTATGGTAACGAATTTTGGTCAGACGCCGAGCCGCGGAAGACGTTTTCTAGCTGCGAAGGACGGCAGGCTGAAGTGCCGCTGTCAGGTGTCCGTTCAGGCGTTGGGACGTCCCCTCGCACCATTGTCGCGGCCAGCGCTGCGGGCCGCTACAGATGACCCCCCCCCCCCTCGTTCCCGACATCCTTCCCCCCGAGGGCTGTGGAGTGGGAACACAGGACCGCCCCTACCACCAAACAGCCAATCAGAGTTGTGCCCAATAAGTTATTTAGTTATAATAATATGGGCAACTAGAGATAAGTAAAGGTAGTTACATATGTAATATTAAATGTAATAAAGGTGTATTGTGATAATTTAATTTGTTACCTAAGAAAAGAATAAAAATAAACGGTGACGCGGTCTGCTGCCGAGAGGTCGTTTACCGTGGGGCGTGGCCTAGCGATTGGAAGCTGCTGGGCTGATTGGTCAACGATTTTTAGCGCGGTAGAGTCGCGAAAGCAGGAATTGTGGAAGTTTTTGGGAGACTCCGCCGCGGGCCCCGTAAGAGGGCAGAGGTTCCGTCGTGGGCCGGTGTAACCTGCGAGTGGTTTCAATCGCGTCACAAAGCTTTGATAATTAAACCTAGTAATATTTTTTAACTATTATCGCGCAGGCCACGCCTCGTATGTACGAACCGCGGCTACAGGTAGCGTACAAAAACGTATCCGCCCGAGTATTGAACTAATTTTTTCCACTCCCGGAAGCCTGTAGCAAACTTTAAAGTGATAAAATTATATATAAACCTGCGTTTTAAAATATTAACTTTATGTAACTTAAAATTCAGGAAATATCTATGATTGGTCAGTTTTCACACATTACCGATACCAACGGTCAAGCATCAGAAATTGTCCTTGTTACAAACTTATAACATTGAGCTTTCTAACCTGTAATAGCATTAGCCTTAGTCCTGGTCCAGAGCAGGGTAGGTTGATGTTAGCAGGTTAAATTCGCCCAATGGTGAGAAAAAAATATACATTAACTAGACTGGCATAATAAATGTGTACATAACTGAACCAAAATTAATTAAAACCAAACGCACAGTTATCAAAATATCTAAGAAAGAAGTATGAAACGGACATTAAATGAATTTGTAGAACTTTTTTTTTAACACATGTATAGAAAATGAACGCTTTTTTTATTTCCACCATCTTAAAACCAAGAATTGCTTCCAGACGTTTAGAAATATCATGGTGATGGACAAAACCATGGCAAAGGACATTAAAACTACCTAACACCATCTGGTTGATTTTATAAAACGCCTGTGCACTTTCCATGTAGGCAACTGCGGTACAGCAATAAATTTGACCTCCGGAAAATCCACTTGATGTTTTATTTACGTTTGCGTCACGTTATTGATTAAGGATATGTTGTACTTCACTCTCACACTCAAAGAACTACGCTAAGACACATGTCGAGCAAGTTGAAGAAAGACGTGGTTTTCCAAAAACAGATCATTCAACAAGGCATAGGTAGGGCCCGGAAAATGTCGCGGATTCAATTACCTTCATGCTAGAATCCATTGTCCTATACACATTCAAGTCCCGACTATTCGTTCATTCTACACTGTTCCACTGAGTAGCAGCTAGCGGACAAATGGTTGGGGCTTGAGTATACACAGAACAGTGCATTAACATGCAGGTAATTGAATCCACGAAATTTTCCGGGCTCTAGGTATATGCAATGGAAATTACCAACACATCTACGACGTTATTTTGTGATATTCCCGTGCAACGCAACATATCTTCACAAGCTAAACAAAAATATCGCACCTTGCGCCCTTGTAGCCAGTCGAAAGCCGCCGTCTAAGGGCCGTATCTATAGACCTCTTTCGAATGACAACCAACTGCTCACCAATGCTTTCTCTATGGGGATAGCAGTTGGTTGTTATTCGAAAGAGGTTTATAATATCAGGTGCGAGCGCAACTTACTGTCTGAAATAACATATATGGTGGCACGCCATGTCAATAAAACATGTCACTACTGCTATTGTAACCTATCTGGTTTTTCTTTCAGTATCACTGCCGTAGTCTTTTTTACAAATAAGTGTTACCTGTGATAAAAAAAGCCACTCGACTATGAGTATTGACATTTTGTAGTTATTATTGCTTATTGCTGGTTATGGTTGGAATGGTGTCCTGGAGATGAATACCAGGGGATGTCAATATTAAGAATGCCATATTTTTTCTTACTTTTATCCACTCCAGAATCCTTTCATTGCTGTTTGCTTTGAATTCCTCCCCGCACTCTTTACAAAAGATGATGTCCCACAATGATGCGTGTTAACTGATGTTAACAGCTGAAATATTACTAGCATCACTCATATCGTTGACTACTTGTGACTGAGGTACAAGAGAGACATTAATTAACTTTAAAGATGTCTGAATTCTCGAACATTAAGACGCCTGACAACTAGTGTACGACCCATACGAGCGCTGCTGATAGAGATATTTAACTACCCTCACATCAAATTGTCACGTTCCTGCCCAATGTGGCATGCCTGTTTTCTAAGACGCAAAACTGCCGAATTTCCTTTACGTATTAAGTTTTATTTGTTTCAGGTGGCTATGTGTTTACGTGGGAGTTTATACTACTCATGCGATTTTCAATATTTTAAGCTGCCAGTTACGATTACATATTGCGTACTTGACATAAAGTAAGTATATTACAAAACCAGTTCCTTATTTTAAGGAAAATATTGCGAAATACTGTTACATTTTGTTTGAGATTTCAATCATTCATTTCTGCTTCTTGTCTTAAAATATAGTATATGTTATCAGCCGTACATTTGAATACTACTTTTCATACTGACGTTTACTGACTTGCGTCCAAATTTACGTCTGTCTTAATACAGAAGAAATCATATAGCAGATAGTGTGTATTGTAGCTACTCATCAATATTTATGAAAATGTGTTTCTAAAATCCTTTGAGGTTTACGATTACGCCTTAGTTTTCTGAAAGGTGACTTCAAGTGACGTGGTAGTTCTCTACGACGTTGTGCGAGGACTAAGAAGTGAATGTTCTGGGCTCCTAGTGTCGTCATGACTTAGCAAGCGTTGCTACCAGGCAAGTTATGCCTCTCCCGATCATGTTCAGCATGTCTAATCATGCATGGCGTTACTGGATGAAGAAAGCAAGAATACTAATGACTGTCTTACCAAACACGACAATGGCCTGGACGGGGGGAGAGAGTTGGATACCGTTTCATCAAGTGGAGAACGTACTATGTGATTTATTGCTGCGACAACCATAAATACTAATGTACATTGGCAAGGCATCGAGCAGAAACAATGACTCCGCATACAGTACGAAGGTGTCAACTTGACAATCTAAGATTTTGATTTCATTGATTATTTTTTCCTAGCGACCTACTGGTTTCAAGTAAATATTCTGCCTGCCTGATCAAGAAACAGGACCGATTTCCATATCCTGCTGTAATTATGGTTCTTAGGAGGGTTAGTCTCAGCACTAACAGAAAGTTGTTACCGGGTTTGCCTTCGGAAATAAGTACAGAGGCCCGATGACATCTTCGGAACATGTACTCTAATATTCCGACACTGAGCAGATCTGCACCTGGACCTGCTACGCTAACTGCGTTCCTTGAAGCATTGTTTGCGATATACTAGTGTCTCAGTGTCAGCACTGGTTCAGTCCTCTGTCCACCCACAAGGAACCAGCTGCTAACACGAGCCTTGAGACAACAGCTGCTGCCCTCATGCTCTCAGTTGACTGGCTGGCTACAGCTTACATGCTGACTGCTGAAAGAGCTGACTGACTGTTCCGTATAAACTACATCAGAATCCACGCATGCGATTGTTTGGCGAGGAAATGTTATTTATTAATTGATTGAGTATGTCACTTCTTTGGCGTGTTGGAATATATAAGTAACAACGGTTCAAATACCAGTTGAGGATTCTGCCTTGAAATGTAAGTGTATTTTTATACAAATCATTTTATACTTACAATAAAAAACAAACCTCGTATTTAAATATTTTGCACAACAATGACATCAAGATATATTTTCGCAACCAGCAATTCACTTACTAATACTTTATTAACGCTAGAATATATTTACATGGTTTGCCGAGCACATTTAAGACACATATTTATCATTATTTTATGAAATCCAAAAACTGAATAGTATGACGATACTTAAAAATAAACATTTTCATAACATCAAACCAATCTCACTATAACCTGATCGGTTTTCGAAAATCAGCCAACTCGACTTTGATTTTAGGTATTCTTGTTTTTCGAAAACATGAAGTCACGACTGCATGACTTTAGCTTTGCCTAATCCATTGTGTACCACTCCATAAGAAGATATGTACTGAAAACTATTGTAAAGTCAAATCTTTAAGACAAATGCTTATTTTTTTATTGTATAACAAAGTAGGAGGTAAAGGTTTCTTCAACCAGGTACTCCGTCTCACCCAGTCTGTGACGAACAAGTTGGCAACCATGAAAAATACGTAATTGGCTAGGAACGTATACTGCTTTCTTACCCGTAGCCTTCATGTCAAGTACTTAGTTTTTTTAGGTAGATAGATAACGTCCGCAAATTCCTGAGCCGAACATGTGTTGTGGTTTGTAAACACTGTATGTTACATAATTAAATTGTGCGTCTTTTTATTTCACTTTCGACTCATATAATTTACTACAATGTAATTAGAGTAGATGGTAGATATTAAGTATAGCTTAACATCTCGCCGACAGCACAGTTACCGAAGACGTAAGTAGTAGCCCAGAAAATATAGAATAGGATGAGAGCGATTAATTACTTATTGTAATGATGTACCACCTTGGCATTCTTCTACAAGGTATTTTGTGAAATCACGCCAAAGCGACACTTATATTGCCAGTCAAAGAATATAACCCGGCCGTCCCGAATACGATCAGTGTCTAGTCTTCGAATAATTGCAAAATACATTAAATGCCATTTGCAACGGGTTTAGCATACCAACTAATTTAGTAACCAACAAGAGCTGAATGGTTATGTAGGTTTTAAGAGTTGAAAATTTTGATTACTGCAGATAAAAGCCAATTGTTTTGTGGTATATTAAGCAAAGATAACCACTCTTCTGAATGTGACGAATACCAGCTCTTTAAACCTATCCTATGTAAAAGCAATCAGTTTTACACGAGAGACGAAACCAGCAAAGAAGTACAATACATAGACAAGGTGCATGGAATGAGAAAACAGAATGTCTGCTTCTGAAATAGTGCAACAGGAAAAGTCCTAAAATAGTAAAGTTCACGATCTACTAGCAGTACTCTATTGCTTTCCACTCTTTTGTAGTAAATGCACAGTCACTCTTGAGCGACAGCATCAGCTTCGTCACGAAAGAGATACATTATCCCTTTGTAAATGTTGGTTATCGGATGGTCACATATTAATATTACTTGAAAACGACGCTGGTACAGTTTAAAAATAATAAGTAATTTTTCACTATCAGCGGTTTATTTATTGGTTCCCAATGGAACAGTTCCAACAAATTAAAAAAAAGTGAAAAACCACTGGTAATCTGTGAAAATCATGTTTTTCACTTTTTGAGTGACTTTATCTCAACACAGAGAAAAATAAACAAGCTTTCATAGTAAATTGTTAGGAATAGATGTTCAAATGTGTTTCGTGTATTTACCATTTTAATATTATATAATTGTATTAATGTGTAGGCTACGTGTTTATAAGGTATCAATTGTTTTGTGTACACGTACGTGTATATGTTAATAGTTTGCAAAAAGTTTTCATTTCAGCACTTTAAGTATTGCTCCCGCTGTCACTGATGCCTGTGAGTGAACTTCATTAATTATTTTACTTATGACAAGTAAGCATTACTTAAGGCAAATAAGTGTTGGCAGCACTGAGTCCTTCCGGTGCTTAATCCAGATAAATTCGCTCTCTCTTCTCCAATAACGTGGAGACTCTCCATCCACCTGTTATCACAGTTGTGAGGAGACACATGACACATTACTCCCAGCCGTCAGACAGATAATCCCATAAACCAGTCCCGGACTCCGCATGTACAAGCGATAGCCTGGAGGTCAGCAAATCTCTGAATATTTCACACGTAAACGTCCAATCTCATTAGTTGCTCTTTACTTAATTTGTACCATATTTAGCATTGATGTTTATCGTGTTATTCTTGGAAGTGAATCGCAGCTAATTCCAGCTTTAGTACTGCTCTGATTCGTCTGCCAGGATACCTGCTATTTAAGCAATCTTCACAACAGCAACGCTAAAAATTTACACATGACACAAAATATCAAACGGAGAGCAATGAAATCTCCGTTTTTACACGTCTTAATTTTTTTTTTCGTGCAATAAGTTAGATAAATCGTGAACTATTTTTCAAACTGAGAAAATATTATAACTTCACAAAAATGCCATGTGATAGTGGAACGTACGTCCAGGGTCGTCAAATGAGTATAACATTTAGTGACTTATATTTGTCGTGGTATATATTTAATTATGATTAAAATTTGAACTAATACCATTCATTGTGTAAACACTATTCAGAGTTGCGTAGCGTAGTATCAAATAGTTTTAATTTTATTAACGTACTTTTAACTTCGATTATCAGGGTAACATTACTACCATTTTTTTTTTCAGGAAAACTGGAAACACTATCCAGGAACTAATTTACAAACTACTTTCACACCAAATTAACTTACTTCGTTCTGACTCAACAACATAATGAACTTAAAAAGAACAGGCGCTGTTCACTGCATCCACAGTGGCTTGTCGCTTATTTGATAAGGCCCGCTCCAAGCACAACACCAAGAAATAGAAATATATTGTAATTTTTAAAGAAAGTTGAAATAATTTTAGAGCTTATGTGCTATTTGAGAGAATACTTACCAAGCATACAATTTAATTTTTGAGTTACGACATTTTAAAGTAAAAATGTTTAAACTATATTATTGTTGTCATGTTGTCGAGTGTTAACACGTTTCCTTACCGTTTCGGCAATTCTTTTGCAGGAGTAAATACAATGTGTTCTGTAATTTTTTTTCCTATTTTTATTTAGTGGGTAAGTTATCTAAACACACTTTCCAGCCATGGATCCATTGAGCATGATGTATTAATTATGAAACTTAATACAGCAGAAATAATGTAACACTTTTCTTGTATCAAAGCAGAATACAATTTGTCCTGACATATACTAGAAAGATACATTTTGATGTTATGAAGTCAGTAAAGTTTGAAGTTAATGTATGTTCTTTTTAAATGCTACGGCATTGTTTAATGTAATATAACAATAAAAAGAGTAAACTGTTGTGTGTGAGTTATATTTTTTATCTTCCTTTTATTCTACGCATGATTCAATATATCGCCAACCCTACTGCATAATATAAACTTATGATAAAAGTTGAATATTTATTTAGGAATTCCCTAACTTACATGGCAAAATCTCCAGATATTCCTTGCTACGTGCTGTTTAATTATTTATTTATGAATATATTTGATTGGTTAATTGTTTAATTAGTTAAAGTTCTGGATATTCGGGTACTGTTATGAGTATATCCTACTCTAAGGCATCTCGATGCCTAACTTCGACGATTGACGATGACACTCTGCCCTCCCGTAGTCGCGACTCGCCGACGTCTATCCTACGCTGAGGCATCTCGACGCCTAACTTCGACGCCTGACGGTGGCCCTCTGCCCTCCCGTCGTCGCGGCTCACCGGCGTCTGTCCCAAAACCATAACCGCTGCTTCGCTTGGCTTCTGATTCGTGCCAAAAATCCCCGTCGCTTGACCCGCAAGCTTCGGTTCGATTTGGGCTAATCAGAAGCCAGCTTCCGACCGATGGCCCCGCCCTTCGAGGACAACAACTCCCCGCTAGAAACGTATTTATTGAATAAATACTTCATTGCTGTTGGCTACGTACACACAATTATACAAAATGATTACTTGCTCGTTCACATTCCTTATCTCTTTAATTAACAAATAACTATATTACAACTACGTCTTACAATCTATTGGCTAGCTCCACTCACCTGCTGTCCTGTAATTAGGGTGGTGGCTTGAGCGAGGAGGGGGGCGAGAGGCCCCGGACACTTTGTCCTGCAGCTGCTCGTGTTCATAAAGATACAATATGTACAAATTCCTGTTTTCCGTATAAAACTTGATGCAGAGATGATACCTTTATTAAAACTATTTGACCGTCATCCTGGCATAATAGCGAGAAGATAAGAGTGGTCGCAAGACGTAGTTATGAGCAAATATGGAATGTATGACAGATGGGTAACATTTATGACGATCTTATGAGCGCGCCACGTCCTAAATGCTGCAGTTAAGCTTCATGCTGTTTTTGCTGCAAAAGTTTTTAATTACTGATAGTCTTGGAAGAATAATGTAGCCGCTTATGGGTATTAGAAAAATTTATTATCAGATGGTGTAAAATATTCAACTATTCAATTATTAATACTTATTTACTTTTTTATAATAATTTTTAATAATTCTAGTGTTTTAAATAATTTCTTGCATATGATCATCCCGTCACTGCTATAACTACTTACTTTATACTCAAAAATGTAGCGCCAGTGTTGCGCATTGACGCCAAATGGATAGTTTGTAAAGTAAATTTTATATTTTTGTGGAGACGGTGTGCGTGGAGAGGGGAAAAAAATAAGCGTCTCTGAGTCAGCAATGATATTGTCATTCTGATATACCTTGCTTACTCCCTAACCTAACAAGTTGACATGATGGCGTATACTGCAAACCGAGCTATCACAATTCATTTTAATGATGAGCCATTTTTGCTCCACCGTTCAACTGCTTTATTCACGCTAAACAGTCTGTAGATTCCAATTATACTCTCCTTAATATCCAGTTACAAACGTATTTATGTTATTTGCTGTTAGAGAGGTTTTACTCTGGAATGTACGTATAAAGTAGAATTTTGGTTATTGCGCAGTTAAATGCAAGATCATATGGCATTCATTATACTTCCTTGATACGGACATTATTATTTTACGTCAAAAACGTTCCAAACAATTTAGTGGACAACATTGTAAAGCCACAGTCAGCCTTCACCTTCAGCTACAGCGATCAAATGCATGAAAGACCCGTTTTACGTAAACATTTCTAGCATCATGAATTCTTGTGCCTTGGAAGTATTATTCCTAAGTCTACTTAACAATTTAAAATGCTGCTGTTATTCACTCTTGCAATTTAATGGTGTTGTGCTGAAGGCATCTAAGCCACATATGTAAAGAACAGACAAATATCAAACTCCTAAATTATTATACGTTAAATTCAAGCAGCGCTCTTAGCTCATAAAAAAGAAATCTTAGTACTAATGCACTAAAAATTTTATAACTTGAAAATATGACTACGTTACATCTTAATAGAGCCACCGTTGTAATTTGTTAGCACCTTGGTAATTTGACACTACGACCGACGCCTAACCCTTCAACATTTCACTTCAACCAAGCACTAAACAATCTCAATATTTTGAAAATCGTGAAACTACATTGGAATTGTTTTACAATGAGCATTAATTTGGCAAAACAAATATTTTTATTCTATTTTAATACTGATTAAATATGACATCTTTGAATATTTTCTTCCCGTTAAGTTAAGTTATTTGATTTCTTACCGGCTTCTAAAGGACCTCTCTGTGTATTTTCCTCTTTCCCTTCACAACCTTTTCTTACCCTTTCCTCTCTCATGCTATTGCTCTCTCTCTCTCTCTCTCGGCAGCGGCACTGCAGTTGAATTTAAAACGAGGTCTTTCCTGAACACTAAAATGTTTCAGTTGAACTTACATTAAAAAGCAAGGATGATACGAAATAACACAGGAGACATCAAGTTCATGAATGGCGTACTTTATGTATAACCTGTGAAACTTGTGAAAATGTTAGATAATTGGGGTTTTTACAGTGAACTGGAGTGTGTTTCTTCGTGAAAAATATACTTTCTGTCTCAGCTGAGTTTAAGACATGAATTTATATAGCATTTATCGCGTAAGAATTTCTTGCGAGTTGTAAAAAGTTTCACAACGCATTTGATAGTGACGACCATAATCCAACATGTTTCCGTCGTCACAAAATGCGTTTTGAAGCTTTATACAATCTTGGAAATTCTCTTTAAAAAAATTTTCCATTAATTTTTTCACGTTTGATTTGTTGAAGCCTACCTTGCTAATATTCTTAAATAAAACCCATGTAATTCAGTACACGCTCACACATTCACCTGGCAGGAGTAGATAGCTAGTGATATTATAATATCGCAACAATGCTGTTGTTATAATAATTTGAAATAATCATCTTCAGGTAATTAAATGTATATATACATGTTTGTGTCAAACTAATGGCATGGGATGTCTTTATTTATGTCTGATGTCAAATTTTCAACCTAAAGAATATTCTACGGAATATAAATAAAATGCTCTGCTTAATAATAGCGAAAACCATTCATATACAGCACATGACTCTACGTAACAAGGAATGAGAGGGTATCGAATGAAATGGCACAAAGAATAATACAGGTAAATGGGCTTACAGGCACCCTAGAGGAAGCAAGAATAAAGTGATATATGGGTTCGTAAACAAAATGGAAGTAAGAGGGAAACTAAAAGAATTCTGGGGCCAAAGTTGAACAAAAGTAGGCCGCGAGGAAGGCCAGACAAGATGGGAGAAGTAAGTAATACAGGACGTATGGCGGAGAGATAGTAAGAAAGGGAGCATGACAGAATGATAAAGGAAATGTGAAGGAAATTTGCCGAACACTTCTGACCTCAATCGGCGGGATAACGGCATTCAAAATGCGATACTTAACGTAAATTTTTCGCTGAGAAATCTTTATGAATTACGGTAAACCATGTTCAAAATAATAATAATTGTGAAGCTAATCTACGAAAAATGTACATGATCGTTTTCCAGTAGTTCGTTAATTGTAAAGGAGAAATGTATGTATCTTTATTTACGATTCTTTGCAATTTTTCAACAAATCAGCAGTAATTTTATTTCACTGCTATGTTTATAAATGTCTATAAAATACACGCAAATATATTAGCAACTGCAAAAATAATTGTTTTTTTATCACTAATAATTATTGTATAGAAATATATTGCCAGGTTCCCTACCGTTGATCAAATTACACACGATACTGTTTAATGTGTCTTAAAATAAAACCTACACGGCTGTAGCAGTCGATCATTATATTGACTAACCTTACATTCACAGTCTGGATGGTGTAATAAAATCCTGCGCCCGAAGGTACATAAACATTTTTTTTTTTTTTCGTATAATGTTGCGATGTGTGACAATAACAACTTAGGGGTAACTTCTAAACACTTCACTGTAATTCATGTTCTACTACAGAATGTTAAACAGGCGCGGAAGATTAATAAAAAATGTCGTCTTGTTGAAAATCGCTAGTATTAGCTGCTACGAGAACATCGTATGAAAAATTATGTATATTTTGTAACGCCTGAAACACATGCAGGCATTGCGACTTTCTTGCAAGGCGTGTAACCAACTAATAGGCGTGTTGCAATAATATTGTTGCGACGGATGTTATCACCTAAGATTTGGAACACTGACAGTATGAAAGTAGGTGCATAGTACGGTAAAGTTGTTGCACTCTGTGGGCAAGAAAACTACACTATTAAAATAAACCCCACAAGTTTACGGCAATGTTCACCATGTTTTACAAAATCTTACATCCAGGTAACCCCCACTGTTACTAGTGACAATAAATTATTCACTGTCTACATATCAACTAACACATTTTGTAATATCACTAATAAAATGTTTTGCATCACTGTATGGGGTGCTTTGGGTAGTGGTTAGGACGCACTCTATGGAGTGAAAGAGATGGTCGCTGACTGCGGAGCAGGGAACTGGTCGATTAACAGCGACAAAGAAATAAAGAACTTACTAGCCTTAATCGATGTTTACTCTTTAAATTCTGTGTTTTTACTGGATACAAGTTTTTACGTGCTATTAAATAAACTGGCACTATACGTGTCTAAGTACGAGCACAGGCCGCAATCAACCATATACACTGCAGCAATCAATGTAGTTGCTTTCTGGGGGAAATACTAGTCATAACTGACATACTCTGCAGCATTTCCTGCGAACAGTTTACAATACGCAGCATATGTGAAATTTCTGTTTCGCAGAACTTAATATTGAGTGAACCATCACCGTCATATTTGCTCTGTATTCAGACGTAACTAGAATATTTGTTAGCTGAATACTACTTGAAAGTGCTCAAGGAATTTGGTTAACCGTTCCTGATACGTATACTATGTCTAGAGATGATGGTTTATCGCGGGAAAAGTTGACTGTTTGATGGATTTCAATACACGTCCAGCTTACCAGAAGATTTCTGGCTTTAGCTTGTACGTGGAGCTCTTGCCCTATTTGACTGAGCCAATAAGAATCCCGATATTGTAATATTTGATGTCTGCAGACAGCTACGTTGTGTCAGTGTTTTCAAGGCTATCTTGGCACAAAACATTTTCGCGATATACCATCATCTCTAACTATGTCACATCTGCTACCCCTATCATCACATGAAACATTACCATCCAGATAGTCACGATATGTGTATTAATACAATGGCGACTTAGATAAGCATTGTATAAAATTTACTAGGAGACTGTTTCATCGACTCGTGAAGAAAGCTTTACCAGAATGGAAAATGTCCGACTTGAATCTGAATGCTAATCCACATCACCATCAATGATCAGACACCGCTTGTAAATGGGAATTTCTGCATTTGTCTTTAAACTTTAAATTATGTTATAATTGAAATCTGATGATCCTAGTGAGGAGTTACTGGATCCTAGTGATGTGTTGCCGTGGTAAAACACGAACTTGTATCCGGGAGAACACGGGTTCGATCCCCGCCTCTGGCCATCCAGATTTCGATTTTTCTGGGTTCACCAAGATCACTTCAAACTAATGCTCGAATGTTTTCTAACAGGCCCTCACCGGTTTCTTTTCTTTTCCTGTCCGAGTCACCGGTTTGACACTGTCGACAAGACGCAAAGTCTTACTTTCTTACCATATTTGGCGTGCATAGAAACTAAAGCATTTTTTACTGACGCACTTCAAATAGTTAAGTGTAAAATTTATCAACTTATTTGATAAGTATACGAACGATATATCAGGTCGATTACAAATACACCAAACAACAGTGTATCCTTTATTTATGAAGCGAACACGGAGTTTGCTGTGTAACCGAATCCCACAAAAGCGGGAATCCGTAAACATTGACGAATCGTCACCATCTAAGTATTAGATGCAAGGTAAAATCATAAAGTAATGCAAATTCTCTACAAACAGAGCCCAAATATTATTGAATGAAATAGAGAAGTGCTGAAATTAATCTTATCATATGCTGTGAGGTAGTGATATATATATGTTCAGAGGAGGTGGAGTTTTGGTATAATCTCCCATAGGCCGTATGGTATTTACTTGGTTTTCAGCACACGGATCCACAAATTCAGAGCTTATGTAGTCATTAAAAAAAATTCATTACTATCCACAATATGGCAAGATTCGTGTATTTATTTATTTTTAGCGTGATTATTATTCCGTCTGTGAGTAAAGACTATAGCGGAATGGTGTGTGACTACAGGGACACAGGAATACGGAAGCCGGCCAAAATCGTATCCTCAACGAAACTGAACATATTTTGTCAATTTAGAGCGTCTTCTGGGAATTGAAAAAACAGTCCTGTAAAACACTCCATAGCTTTATGTAGTCATGAAACTGAAGTTTTGACAGATTGTACGTAAACCTACCGGTAATCGAAGGAAAGTCTATTGGAAATGTAGGTGTTAACAGCGACGACATGCGGGAGTACATCAAAGGGACATGACAGATTCTAATCAGTAGGTAGCCTTCTTTACAAAGATAATCCTGTGATCAATGACCGTATACTACTGTAGATATTCAAATGTCTTGAAATAAGTTAATTAGAACTTCAAACATTCAAATAATATATGGTTTTCAATGTAAGTGGACTCGGGTGGATATGTTTTACGAATGAAAAATACAGGATTGTGCCAAATATTTAGACGACAAAAATAAATTTAATCAGAAATTCCAGAAATTATTCTACTTTTCGTGCACTCTGTTGTCCTATTTATAGAAATTTTTCAAGTTCAAATGTGCAGTTTTGTTAAAGACGTGCCGGATAGATGAGCAGGTAGTTAGTCATTGTTTACCAAACAATAGGATAATATCAGTTTGAAAACCAAGTTTAATAATTTTGACAAATTAATAATGATAAACATCGGGATTGTCGTTTTTAACGAATAAAGCATACACGAAACTTCTCTCTCTCTCTCTCGCTCGCTCTCAATCTCTCTCCTCTTTTCGAGAACGTCCATAATTAATAGTTATAATTTCAAAAGTATTTGTACGTTGATGCTGAATATTTTAGTATCGAATAGTGCATATCCTGCTTCGCATTTTTGATTGTAAGTATTATGTATCAGGCTAGTCTCTCAGAACAATGCAGAGAAGTGACAATAGTAAGCGGCCTGTAGTGACAGAACCACTATACGCAAGGCTTAAGTCGCATTCTTACGGCAACTTGCAGAAGATTAAAGAGGGAGGATTCTTACTTCCTGAGTGCACCTCAGTGTAGTCCGACTAGTTTCAAGTGCAGGAGGACAGCCTAGCGTTGCTAGTGCAACGGAGAGGAACTCGCGTCTTATTGGGGTCAATTAAGGCGGCGTTATTTTTAACTAAAGAGTGGCGTGTTGTATAAATACTCTGGGTGCTGTGGCGAGGGAGCGGTCTGTTGCACAGACGTCTATGGCAGCTGATGAGGCGTTCTATGAGCCCGTCACTGCAGACATAACTGGCATCTGCCTTCTGGACCTCCTTCCTCCGGGATTCGTCGCGCTCAACTTAGCGTTCGATTACGCATCTCTGCACAAGACGACAAACATAATGTTGTCTTTTAACACTATGTCCGCAACAATCGCGGAGGAAATAACACGTGTTCAAGTCCAGTTCATATTTTTAAATATTTTAATAACTCTGCTCATTTTCTAACCAACGAATTTTGTATTCTCGCGTCAATTTAGTTCAAACTTGTACGCATCTATTTCTGCTACTGTCAAATGTGGATACGTTGACTGCAGGAGTGAAGATTTACATACTCGAAATATTGAATTTGGTGCTACTTGGTGAAGAAATGGGGAACTTTGTCTAAATGGAACACACTTAAGCGTTAAAATACTTAACTGTGCGTATTTATTTACTCATTAAATGGTACCAAAACAATTATCTTGAGTAGGTCGATGTTACCTCTGTAGTCAAAGTATCGACATTTGACGGTAAAAATAACAGGAAACCGCAGAAGTGCAGTGGCGAGTCCAACTACTCCCCTCTATAGCAAATCAGAATTGATTCCTGGCTAATTTTTCCGATCTTCGCGTATAGGAAATGTTGGGGGATAATAGGTGAACATTTTTTTCGCGGTTGAACCATTTTTCTATATTTTTCTATATTACCAGTTTTCCAAATTACCTATATTTATGGTAATAGGTGGAACGGAGTATAATTAGATGCGTTGCAACACCATCTAGTGGCAAGTTATAGCAAAATGGATATGGCTAAAGTATTCTCCGTAGTCAAATATCTATGTATACCAATTTTCATGGCGATCGGTTGAACGGCATATAAGTTAATGCGCTGTCTAGTGGCGAGTTGGCGTGTTATATAGTAAATGGATAGCACAAAAACTTTCTCCATGAAAAAAAAAAAAAAAACAGTAAAACCTATACCGGATGGCGCGGAAGGAAATGGCAATATTCTGGGAGGTGATAGTAATGGTCACTGTGATCAAATGGGGTAAATATGGGACGGTTGTTGAGATAGCACCATTTGAATGTAAGCATTGACAAGCTGTAAAATTACTGTTATTGTTTTATTTGTAGTTACGTTCCCCGTTTCAGTTACAATGAAATTGTAACACATATTGAATAACACACTAATCTTATTTTCCCACAGCTGTAATAACAAGATTACAATGCACAACCGTGGCATTTTTGGTCTAGTGCCAATTCTTTCGCAATGAGTTCTCAAAGATCCTATTGCCCTTTCCTCCCGAGACATTCTGTATGTGTGGCAAGTTTTATAGTGATCGGTGAAACGGTGTCGAACTTTGTCGATCTCAGACATACTTACTATATATATATATATATATATATATATATATATATATATATATATATATATATATATATATATATATATATATATATACATTTATATAAAATATCAAAAGACCCGACGAACTCCAGCAGGTGATTCCTTGTGAATAATATAGTAGAAAATATACAGGACACTTTGTACGTAACCGTACTATTAAGTGAGTAATGAGCCTAAGAATATTCAAATTTATTACGAAAATTTCCCCACAAATTATAAGCTGATCAACGTAAACTAACAATACTCAGAATATTATTACTTCATGCTGATGCGACTGACAAAAGCACAGCAAACGCTGGTGGATACCATTTACCCTTATGAAAATAATAGTGGTGGCTACCCTTAAATTGCGTACATTTGTGCCATCAGGATACTCGAACATTTTAAGATGGATTATTGATTAGTGTGACCTATGTAATAAAAATGTCCCTCGTGAAGCTGTTGTCTAGGAACCATAGTTTGCGTGCAAATTGCACATGAAGCTTTAAGTGTGGTAATACAGAGCCTCCAAAACACGCATGCAGCTCCAGCAGCAGCGATATAGTTGATGTGAGGTAATTAAGGAAGTGTGCATGATGTTCACAGAGAAGTTCCATCATCATGTGCGGCGTACTGAGATAAAACAAATACGTATGTATGCAGTAAAGTAAATACATATGTACGCAGTATTGCCTACCCGCTAGGCTCTGTATCACAACGCCCAAGCTTCATGTTCATTTTTCACACACACTAAGTGACGCAGACAAGTTAATAATCCCCCTTCGGATGTTGAAATATCCTGACGGTACGAATGTTGTACACAATTTAATTGCTGACATCTCTCTTTTATTTAAATTACACTGGAGGATATCAACTAGCGTTTCCTGACAGTTTGTCGTTCACATTAACGGAAAGTAATGTTCTGAATACCGTCAGTTTACATAGACCAGTTTATAAGTAGCGAGGAAACAATTGTTTTAAAATTTGATAAACAAATGGTCATTACTCCATAAATATTACGGTTACGTACAGAGCGTTGCTTTATTTTTCACAAAGAACCGTATACTGGAGTTTGTCGGTGTTTTGTGAAAATCATGTATGTATAGTTCTACGTTAAATAATGTGTGAGTTACATGAAACAAATTGTTGAAAGTGTTCCGTCATTTCTTCCTGATTCTACAAGGACCTCGTGACCAAACATCTGGCCCAGGTCAGTGTCAGTGTACCAATCAAGGCGAAGTGAACGTCTAAGTGAGAAGCACACGTACAACACACATTACTTGTCTTTCCCCTTGATGAAAGGAAGTAGGACTTCGACTAAGAGTTCAGGCCAGAAGTGCTGTTTCACAGACGTCTTCACTGAGAAGTCTTAAAAGACGAGTGTCCGCCTGGCGAATGCTTTGTTGCCTCTTCTCATTCACATGTGAACCTCTCATCCAGACGAGTGTACAACGTTGCGAGAAGCCACTGTCGGGAGATTGCTAACGAAACATCACAAATCTATCTCGGTATCCAGGGCCAGGCTTAGAAAGGATGGATGTGATTAAGGGGAAAATATCTAGAAAATATGTAACGTTAACTACGAGGGAGAAAAGGTACTAGCTGTGAGAGTTTCCCATTTCTTTTAATATGATTTCCATACTAATTCGTGTAAAGTCATTCTAATTAATGAAAAAATATCTTGAAACTAAAAAAAAAGATTGGGGATGGAGACTGTTCACAACGCTTGCAGTGCCTTGGTGTGTTTTTTATCCTTTGTCTCAAGCCTTCGTAATTATTTTAAGTGGTGATGTTCACAATTTTCTCTAATTCGTATTCTATCGAATCGCCAAGATTGCTGTTATAAGTTATAACACGTACCAGACGAAGAATAGTGATAATATTGTGGTCAGCGCTTAGCATCTAGGTATTTAGCATTGGTGAGGGATGGCATGATGTGAGCATGGAGCAGCGCCGGAATGAGGGGGCGGGGGAAACGGGACATCCCCGAGAAAATATGTCGACCAGCGGCATCATCCGGCATGATTTTCACATGCGAAAATCCGGGGACCGAGCCGAACTCGGATCGCCTTGGTGGAGGGCGAGTGATCTGACCACTCCGCCACCATGACCCCCACCAGACGAAGAATTGTTGTTCTTAACTTATTACAATTTGTATTATTATACACGAGTTTTAACATATTTCAAACAACTAAGCATGAACAAAGTAAATTTTTTGCAGTGATGTGCGATGTAATTGATATTAAGTATAGCAAACGTATTTAATTTAGATTACTGTATACGTAAAATATTTATTTTATAAATACGAGACAGTAACTCTTGTTATTGCTTAGAAATTATATGCACGTTAAACATAGGAAAATTACTCTGTTCACATTCTGTTATTAGAGACAACAATACTATGAATTTTTTCTTTATCAAAAACTTACGTATGTAAAATTTTATTGTATTTTACGTCCCGTTGACAGCGATGTCATTAAAGATGGATTCGCACAACCTTATACAATTAAATTAATTGGCCTGCATTAATGAGTCATCTCAGCATTCGCCTAGAACGATCTTATAAAAACTTTTAAAAACCGACATCAGGGTGACTGAAGTCGGAAATTTAACCTGGATCCTCCTGAATGCGAGTCCAACGTGTTAACTTGACTCCACTTTACATTTTATGTTATATTTCGTAAACTACTGAGCCGATTGTAACCAAATGTTATGTTTAGGCAGTTCCCATCACGTGTATATTCATATTCGTAGTTATTTCATAGTATCATCATAATATATACCAAAGCCTACTTAACAGACAAGGATGGATAGCCTACTGTGAAAGATAATCGCTCTTTTCTAAAAATAATATTTTTCATTAGTTCACTTCGCCTATTTCCTTCAAAATTATAAACAAAAAATGTTCTTCGGTGCTTTGAGGTACTGTACTTCCAAATTAATAATATGTAAGTGCTAGTTGCGAAGTTAATAACAGTCAGTGTTATTGAACACCACTTCACGTTGAGCTGTTATGTTACGATTGGTGAATTATTAAGATAAAGAATGTCTTAATTTTTTCTAAGGATAACAGTTTAAAACACTCATACTCAGTAGAAATCGTTAAGACAGATGTCTAAATAGACTGCCTTCGTGTGTGAGAGACACAAACTGGAGCACTAAGGGTACCGCTGACCGGCGCATGTAACCGAGTGTCCCATCTAAGCGCAAGCCACTCTGGCGACCGGCGGTTGCAATTATTATTTTTCCTGAGGAACTTTAGGCAGTGAATATATCATTCATTTGTAGAAAGTATAGATTCAAGTCCAACGCATGTTTCTATCATTGTATTTTTCGAATGCGGTTGGTATTTTCCTAATAAAGGCAGTCTGACAAAGCTGTTTTAGATATGTTGAGGAGCTCTAAAATCAAATTTTCCACAAGCGTATTAAAATTTCAACATTTTAACGACATAGTTATAAATGTACGTTATTTTCGTATATAAACATGTTACGAGGTATGTAAAGGTAGGCTGTCAAGCGGACAACAGGAATACTCAATCGTCAATATAATCTTCATAATTCGACGATATTTTTTTGCCGAGTAGATATTTAATAAGCGGACGTTTATTTATACAGCACTATGCGGTAGTATGCTTTATTTTGAGAAAAAAATTAAAAACTGTTTTTAGAATAATAAGGACTCTAATCCACAAAATCTACAAAAATGAAAAACTGACATTTTTTATAATTTTAATATGATATTTAAAAATAATACTCTCGTTTTGATTGAAAATAATTTTAACATCCGCAAATTTCTCGTGCAGAAATTGTCTTCAGTTTAGCCTAGGATGCGCGGGGTGTGCTTTTTTATGCAGCAGTTTCTGGACATGTTGTTTATATACTGGACATACCCTCACACCAAACACATCAACATACATGACATAACGGAATGCCTCCTCTCATTTCTTACATGATGAGTTAATATCAGTAAGCTTAAGTATTCTAGTTTTGAAATCGATTAGTTAACCGCAACACATTGTGATACTCATAATATTATTTAACCTTTTCAGAAACAAAACTACGAACAAACTGAGCCGGTGTTACCTGTTAACCTACACAATTATCAAAATAAAAACTATAATAAAGAGGAATCGAGTCAGTTCCATGCAGAGTTAATTGCACAACTCACTAGATTATTTCGCATAGTTATACGTGGGTTCCATATTTACTGGCAATCGGCAAATACGTTTTAAGCTTTCATTTTGGCTAAGTACCTTTCATTTTGGCTAAGTACCTTACATTATGTTGCGATATGACGTTATTTGTCAGCAAAGTGTTGCAGTAGTGTTCGTGCAAATAGTCCTAACAATTAGTTGAAAATCACAAAATGTAATCAAAGTTAATGGTGGATGTCTCAGTTATTGCTCTCAAGGAGGGGGGAGGGGCAGAAAACAGCGACAATTTTACAGAAGCCGAAGATCTCTAGTAGAAATTCCATCCACACTACTTTAAACAAGCATAGCTCCAATAAAATGGAATTTAAACTTCCGATTAAGCGGAATCATTCACAACACTTAGTCATGTTTCTGTGTTCAGTTAGACAGGAAGGTGGAGTGTTTGTGGCCACAGACTGCATACTGTGCGAGGAGTTAAATGAGATGTTGGAAGGGAAACTGGAAGCACGCACTTATTTAGTGTAGCACGTACTCTGAACTGTAAACATCGGCATTTTCAAATTGTTCGTGAAGAAATAGTGAGAGTGCTGGATCGCTGTTGCGGCTAGTGTTGACACGCATGTACATAAATTCAATTAAATCTTCAAATAAACAACAGTGGGAATCGTGCCGGACGATGCCGCTGGTCGGCGAGTTTTCTCGGGGATCTCCCATTTTCGCTGCCCTTTCATTCCGGCGCTGCTCCATACTCACCTCATATCATCCCTCACCAACGCTGGAGATTTCGATGTTGAGAGCTGATCAAAATCTCTCACTCACTCACATTCAAAGAAACAAACGTTATCCACCTGTCGTGAAGAAAGTATACTTCAATTTGTTTTCTGTCGCTGCTATTTCAATTTGTAATTCAGACAAGAAAAGTTTCCGCGGGCAAATTTTACTGGTGCAGTTGCAAGTTTTGCTGAATTACTGCAGCAGAGGTGTTTCACTGCCTCCCTCTGTGTGACGTCATCATAGCCGGGCTGAGAAGCACGCAGAGACCTGATTCATGCTAATCCCTCCAGACCACGGCACTCCAGCTGCGATCAACAGGCAACGAGGAATGATTTCTCAAACTTCAAATTAAAATTCAAAAAACTTAAGTACTTTTTAAAAAAATATATATATATATTTTGTTTTTATATAGGAGATGTTATAGTCTATAACGTCGTTATTCGCGATTTAATTTTTAAATTTTGGTATGTCGGTTGGTTTTATTGCCTATATAAAACCGTAAAATGCAAATTTTGACGTTTATGAGTCATCACGCAAAATATTTGAGGGATAAAAAAATTTCATAAGAGCAAAATGCAGTCACGATTTATGTCTGAAATAAGAAAAAATGTATCCGGTACAAAAATAAAAATATGACGATGAAAGTTTCTTTGACCGTGTCCTGGGCTTGTTTCCGAGTTTTTTTCAGACTGGTGCCAGTAACTCAAATATTTTTTCACCAAAAGTTTTGAAAAAAATTGAGTCAATGTGCAATCACACTATGCACAATACTGTGGACGCGTTTTTTAAAATAATGTACCATTCGCCAGCAAAAAAAGTAATTTCCTTCATTTTTGCTTATTTTCACGACGAAAAACGTGGTACTTTGGGTAATGAAATCTAAAAAACCGTTCAGTATAGTTCTACAAAAAATTCAGTAACAAATTATAACATATAAGTGTCAAAACTGTGCAGCGAAATTTTGATATGAGTATTAGGTAGCAATAAAAAATTATTTTAGAAATCACTGCAATACTCCGTAACAAGGCCTTACGGGGCGCTTGACAGAATATTTGTATTGCTTAAGAATGTTTAATATTTTACTAGAGATGTTTTGTATTTTAGACATTCATTCAGACTATATTTTACTGAAATAAAACCTTTATATTTCTAAAAAAATAGTTTTCTTGAAATGATAGTCAAATTCCAAATTTGCATGAAACTCTTTTATACTTCAAAGGAAAACCAGCTGACTTACCAAAGTTAAAAAAATCTGCACTGAATAATTATGTTGTAGGCTACATGTTCTCCTATATAAAATGAAAAAATATATTTTTTGTGGTTTTCAAAACGTTTTTAATTTCTTTAATTGTATGTATAGATCTCAACACTTTATTAAATACAGAAATATTTTATGATTTTTGTTTTATATAGGATATCTGGTACATTACAATCTCGTCATTCAGTTCGAATTTTTTTCAGTTCGGTAAGTCAACTGGTTTTCCTTTGAATCATATAACAGTTTCATGCAAATTTGACTCTGCTATGACATTATAAGGCAACTATGAAGGCTAAAACATTTTCATTTCAACAAAAAATAGTCACAATATATTTCTAGAAAGCAAAACATATCTCATTAAAATATATAATTATTTAAATAATAACAGTGTTCGGTCACGCACCCCCGTGTTGGTGAGGGAGTGGTATAATGGTAGGGGTAAGTAGGGGAGGGAGGGAAGAGCCACGCACCAGTATGACGTCATAGTCTGCCTCGCGACAAGACAGAAGAGCCGCAGACAGTTTGGTGCGAGTGTTGCAAGCGGCGAGCATTGTGTCTCAATATAGCCACGCGCACAGGTTGTTGTGCTGGCCGTCTGCCTCACCTGTGTCACTGTACGTCCTAGTGAGCCAACCCACCTCGAAGTTCTTGCTAACACGCCTAGCATGAAGGCCGTGTACCGCGATATAATCTGCTTCGTAAAACGTCTGTAAATGTTGACACTTCTGAGTATGCATAACTGTTTACATTATGTAATAAGTCACAAGGCAAGACAACATTAAATAAACGCAGGGTTGCATAGAAATGACAAGGTCATTTTAGAACTACGAATGTCAACTGGCGTTGAATTAAAAATGCACGATACACACAAAATAAATGCCATCAGAAATCTCAAAAATTGCTGAAGTTATACAAATCAGATAAAAATCGTTCGGATGGAAGTTATTTACGAGTACTGTTAAGGCTTGCCTTCTAGCAGACAATTATATCTGTGGAATAACTTATCTCATAATAATTGTTGTAACATGTAAATGCAAGGACTTATCTTAATTTAGTTATTTTTTAACATTGTAGGCCTAATCATCGTGTAATAATAAGGGGAGCAAATAATTATTAATTTTAGATTAGGGAATATATACTTAAAGCTCAGTGGCGTAGTAACCCGGAAGGAGGGAGGGGGGAGGAATTACAGGGGTACAATGTACCCCACACAAAAAAAAAACATCTAATAGCGGTGGCCCTAATCATCAAATGAAATTGAATACGATTTCAATTTTTAACCATGGCAACTATACATTATTTTCAAAATTAAAGAACCGGAAATGTTGCGAGTTAAGTTGAGAATTTAGACATTGAACGCCTGTACATGGGAGTTTCATTCGCATTTGGGTGGATATCTACTAAATTTTTCCTTGAGATTTGGAAATACTTTTTCCTAATGTACAACTGGCCGCTCAATGGAGCAGAAGCCGACGACCAAATACTTGAAAACAGATTGTGAAGATCCAACCGACAGGTCGTTCAACCTATGCAATTTCCGGGTATTAGTTCATAATGAATAGAGACCTGTTACAAAATATAATTTGTACCACCGTACATATTAGTGCCTTAATGTAAAAAAAAAAATCAAATAAACAAGTGCAATATAACACGATGCATGTTTTAATTTAATTATGTATTTTACTCTGACTTATACTTAAGTTGATTCTACTGCAGACTGTAAAGATCAATGTTTGACACAGGGGAAATGTCTGCCTCTTGTGCTCTGGTATAGGTAAGATGTGTTAACTTACCAATCACAGAGTTTCGTGGAATTTAAGGGGTATGGAAAGGCAAGACGTCGAGCAAATTACTGGAATACTCAATCATAGAGCCCACGATTTTTTTGCGAAAAGAATTCTGCAACAGTTTGTTCCAATGCCTTATGTGCACATATGAAGCTCTGCTTCGTGGTTATTGGCAGAATGTATTATTGCACAGACGTGGCTCATTTGACTGTACCAACAGGGACAAGGTTACTGCGACACCCCACGTCTGTGATTTGCGGGTAAACCCCGAGACGCTGAGAGTTCAAAACAGCCAATCACTGACCATGAAGCAAGGCTGCATATGTGCACATGAGGCATTGAAACAAACTGTTGCAGAATTATTTTCGTGAAAAGTCGTGGACTCTTTATCAATCTTCGATAAAGTCTGAACTACTCATCATAATTAGATGAGACTTTTTTCCTGAGCAGAAATTTTTCTAGCTGACATCTGTTTTACAGCACTAGACGGTAGTATGGTTTGCTTTCGAGTAAAACACTAAAAACTGTTTTTAGAAAAATAAGGGCTTGAAGCCACAAAATCCATAAATATTGAAAACTTTAATTTTTATTGGTTTTAATGTGATAATATCCAGGCGTCTATGATAACTGAATATCAAAAATACTCGCGTTTTGATTTGAAAATAATGTTAACTTCTGTTAAGATCTGCGCAAGAAGTTTTCGTATAAAAAATTATTTTCTAATCGAAACGATTGTATATTTTAAATTTGGTTTTTATAGAGGCTTGGGAATTATCAATTGTCACATTAAAAACTATAAAGTTTAATGTTTACCATTTTAAAGATTTTGTGGCTTCAAGCCCTTAATATTAAAAAAAAAAATACTTATAAGCAAAGCACACTACCTTCCAGTGCTGTATAAACAGATGTCCGCAAATAAAATATCTACTTAGCAAAAAAGTCTCATTGAATTATGATGAGTAGTTCAGATTTTATCAACGATTGATTATTCCAGTCGTTTGCTCAACGTCTTTCCTTTCCATACCCCTTAAACTATATGTTTTTTTAGAATTTGAAAGCCAATATGGGTTTGCTTTTCACTTGAAAATCAAATTAAATGACGTATCTCTCTGCGGAGCCTTGTTAATTTTAATTTTACTACAGACTCATATTTTATTAGATAGCAGCGCGACTGGCGGCAGAATTTCTCCTTGTGCAAACTCTCCCATAAGGAAACACGTTTTCTTTATAACCTGTCGTAGAATTATCCTCACTTATACCATTAAACTATTATTACCTTAGTGTGTAAGTTTCAGTAAAATATTCAGTGCTATAAGCCTCTGATACTGTTGGCGTTTTTTGTAACACTCCTACTGGACACCTTTTTTAACTGTAAATTGTTTAGGTATCTTTCCACAGTGTTGACCAATCAGCAAGCATCCCTTCCGAGTTCCGGTTCCTTCGTGATCGCTCGGCTATTGTCAGCTTCGTAAAGATACTGTGAAAAACGCCAGAAGTTCAGTGAATGGCTTGTCTATACAATACTGTCCGACAGCCAGGGTGCAATATAGTGTTTTGTGTGGAAGCGGGCAAAACCTGTTATATGTTGTATATGTGTACACTGTCATAATAAATTACACGGAATGGGTAAGAGGCCATTAAAAGTATTTGTCATGTGTGATATGCTGTTGCGTCAAGAGAAAAAAGAAAAATTGGATAGAAGTGTGGGAATGAAAATGTTTACGGAGTTTCATAACATTCTTCTCGACAGCATGTTGTAGAGTGTAATATATTTTATATTATGCAGGTATGAAATTTAAGAGGTTTAATAAATTTGGCGTACGTTTGTTGGTTTATCAATGCTAGAAACTATGGCGGTGTCCGAATTCAAGTATGTACTTTCGTAGATGAAGTCTTGTTTATTTTATGTGTCTTTCCCCCTCCATATTTAAAGAATTCTGACGAAAGAATCTTAATTTCTATTGAGAAATTAAACAGGTACCTATGACCCGTACACAGCCAGCTGCTGATTGTAAGTCATAAACAAGTTCGCGTCAATATTTGAATGCATGTTTGTAACATGAAATGAAATTTTGACATGGATTATTCTCAGAGGATAACCAAAGGCACAATCCACAAATAAATAAGTGCAGCCTGAGATATAAGGAAAAATGAGATGGGATATACTTTACAAACAACTAATGTAGCCATCCGAAATTGCAATGCTTGTACGTAACCTACAAACTGAAGTTTTAACTTTCAAAACGGCGACCACACCAGAGCTACTAGGACGCAAGAAGGACACAGATGTACACACATTCGTTTCCTTGTGCGTCCTTGCGTAGTTGCATCGTTTAATTCCATTTCAGACAGTCCTTGCGATGTCATTTCCTAGTTCAAGCACGCTCAAGTAATTACATCGTGCGAATTCGGACACGATCTAAGTAACTCTATCATCCGGAAATGTGTAGTTGCAAAAAAAATTCTCACTTAAAAATGTAATAAACCATATAATATATACTATTTGTATATCATAAGGAAAACTATACTACCGTAGCCTGGGTAACAGAATAACTAGAAATTATTTCGTGAGCCTGGAATTCGTTAAAACTAATCCAATCTATATGTAAATGAAAAAAGGAAATTGCGTTCCCATAAGAAACTAGACTGAAAATATTCTGACAACTGAAGAGCTTAAGGTTTTTGAAACCAATTTAATCACCAAGAAAACACTGGTGCTTAAATAAGTACAATACTATTATAAACTTCACAGCCTTCTTAACGTATTTAAAAGCGACTGGTAACACTAATAAAGAGTTTTATAACACGGTGCTTTCGTCCGTCCGAGAGAAGTTAACTTTCTTTGAGTTTTAGACAGATGGACGTATAACACTTTTCTTGACTGTAGATCACATGATTAACAAATTGACTAACTATAGATGGATGACTATTGGCTTATTGTAACTTGTAACTCTAACTATAAAGTACTGTAACTGTGTGTGTGTGTTCTTTCAGAATTAAGTTATATACTTTCATAGCAACCTGGATGGTTTCACTGTATATAAAGTTTGCTGCTCGCCCCTTTGATTAACAAACTATGGAACATATCAAAATACTTTTTAAAAAATACTAATGACCGCATCAACAATCCATCTAGCAGTCACATCTGTAATAAGTGGGACTCATATTATTGGACTGCAAAACTCCCTGATTATTCGAGGAATTATAGTAAACGATTTTCACT
Organism: Medauroidea extradentata; assembly: GCA_003012365.1. Taxonomy (NCBI): domain Eukaryota; kingdom Metazoa; phylum Arthropoda; class Insecta; order Phasmatodea; family Phasmatidae; genus Medauroidea; species Medauroidea extradentata. The sequence continues at coordinate 32,115 of PNEQ01005098.1, read as the reverse complement.
GTCACAGCTTAAAAACATTTTACTATTATTTTTTTTTTAATTATATTGTAATATATGGCATTGACACACTATATATTACAGATTTAGGGATTTAAAACACGTTAAAGAGAAATTGTGCATTCTGAACTATATTTTGATTTCTCGTAACTAACCCCGATTCCAGCTAGAGTTTTAATTATTCTGAAATCGCAGCCAAAGTTATATTTTGTAAATTAAAATTTTATTTTACATGTCTTCGTATATTTGTTGGTGTAACTTTATTGAAAAAAAAAAAAAATATATATATATAGAGTAATGGGAGTTACGACCAAACTGTTTTCCAAAACACGTTACTATGAATGTTTAAGAGATCACTGAGCAAAAGATACTGTTTATAATATAATGTGCACAGAACCAAAAAACAGAGCTTATTAGAAATTAGGAGTGATAATGTTTGCAGTAAAAGAACGTATCTTGCCACGGAGCTGGGAGGACGTGTATGAAGTCGAAGACTGCTACTGCTGGAGATCGATAGTTGCCGACCGCTGCTGTGATCCTGAAGGAAGGAAGGAAGGATGTTCGCGAGTCCTGTCCACTGAGGCGACATCGGTTACTTCGGAGTTTTCGCCAGAAAGAAGAGATTTTTTTCTGCGATTACAATTTGACTTATGACCCAGCGTAGAGTCCCTTCAGCGTCATACGTTCACTCAGATTGGAGGAATTTGAATATTACTATTTTATTAAATTTCTGACTTCAAAGAAGTATTATTTAAATTTTGCATCAAAACTCCTGTAACTCACGTTAACCCAGCATTATTTACTTTTTTGAGTTAGTCTGCGAAGTCAATTAAATAATTGAATTTAAAGATGTTTTAATGAAGAATTGAGTTTACTGAAATCAGCCGTCAACAGCTAAATCTGGACTCTACACTGGGAATTGCGATGGCCCAGTTGTTTGTTTCTCTGTACATTACGATTTTACTCAATTAGCAATTAATTTTATCTTTTCAGACCTTTTAATTTCTGAATAAACTATATTTCTTTTTAGCCTATTTTTAACTCACTTATTAAATAAATGATATCACAATATGTTTCTACTCCGCGACGATTGTCAACTCAAGAGCCGATCTCCCCAAGTCTGAGGAATGTGCAAGTTGTCCAAATATAATATTTTCGCTGTACATTGTAAATGTATTTGTGTAACAAATTACGGCATGTAAAAGTCTTGTTTTTTTTTTTTTCGTGATATAAATTAACTTTTTGTGGACTAGGCTTCGGGCCTTTTAACTGAGTCTTTGTAAAACAGTTTACTGAAACAAATTTTTAAAGAAATAACCTATTAAAAAGTTACGTAAATGCTTAAATGGCACCAGTTTACACCTTGCAAACCTAAATTACCGGAAGAGGTCTCCCCCCCCCCCCGGACCGGGGCTTTCGGTTGTGAGTTCCAACATTTACCCCCTTCACCCCCCGTCGTAATTTCAGAAACGTTCCTACGCTCCTGGTATAGCTTTTTATTTAATTCACATCAACGATTTTAAAAACAGTTTTGACTACTTTTTCAAAATACAGTTAGCATTAGTACAGTAACACATATCTTCACTAAAAGTGCATTAACAGCAATTCTTACTCGTTTGGATTTCCACCTTGTAGTAAACCTTCCATAGGATATTGCACAGGTCTGATAACCAAACCTTTCATGAAATTGGTCCTCGCACTACTAAACCATTCACAGAAGCATCCACGCTGATTGCCATACTGGGGTTAATGTAATCTTCCTAGGTCTTAACTTAGAGGCAAACCTAAAAATATTGTGTTACCATATTAGTTAATGCTGAACCTAATGAAACCATAAATATTGGTACTGTCCCATTAAACAGCTTCAACGACTACGGTAGAAAATTCCATTCCTGTCACAAATAAGTTTCTCGAGACGAGCCTGTTGGATGGAAAGCCAAACTGGTGAAGGGATAGTTTCGACCAGCCAGGTTTGCAAATTCTAGTGGAAACTGCAATTCAACAAGCATGTTCAGGGTACACGATATGAGTGTTCGATAGCGTAATGTTTACTTGGCTCAGTGAGAAGTGTTCGTGACAAACGTTGATATCTTACCTTGTGTCTGACGAGTAACTTGCGCTATTCAGAATTTATCAGCGTTTTATTTTATGGGACTTAACGTATCGTCGACAGCGATGTCATTAGAGACGATGACACACACGTGTGTGTAAGGGCAGGAACTGGGAGGAAAGTCCGCCAGTGACTCTATTACGAGCTCATTCGAGAAATAATAGGAAATCGAAGTCACGACGGCCGGAGACAAGCTCTGAATCCGGGTCGTCCCAAACACGAGTCCAACGTTTTACCGTTTCGCAACCTAGCTCGGACATTATTCTGGAGAGGATAATATAGCATATGTAGGGATATTTCGAAATTCGTGTTACCATATCTTAGGACTGGAGGTACATGGTCAGCGGAATAACGGTTGCTTCTACGTGGGGTCGGAAAAAAGACGTGAGTTTGCTGTAGTCCGTCAACTCATGAGCTTGGACAACCCACAGTAAACGTGGTACGCGCTGACAAACTTGAAATTAATGCATTCTAGTAGTTGGTCACAAATTTTAAAAATAAAGTGTTGAAAATGATGGTCGCACTCACTGATGCACAATCGACAACGATGAACACGCTGTCTACAGTCGTTATGACGTCTTGACACGGGAGTGTCGCAAAACAGCTCATTTATGTAACTCCAGAAAAATGTCCATCTTGATTAAGTCAGGAGAACAAATATGACGTTTTTTTCAGCGTGAAAAAAAAAAAAAATAAATAAATACGTTGTGTTCGCGATGTGCCAATGAGTGGAAGATCCTTAACAAGACGTGGCCTGTCTGTATTATGTGTGTATGTATGTATGCGGCAGAATCTGTTGTTCAATTACCCCCTGTAAAATAAACGTGAAAATGTGCTACAGATTTGGAAATACTCAGATAAAACTTTCGGAAACACATTAAATATTATACCTGTAACTGAAATGTTGTTTAATTTATATTTAACAGAAGGTTATTTGGAAATATATATGCACGTTTACGCTAAATTGCTTCTACATTTTCCAACAATAATATTGCACATGATGGAGGTCATGTTTTGAGACCATAAGCAAATGTTTGATACGTGTATTTTAACTACTCTTGTAGATCAATAATCTGGTTATCTCAAAATCAAAAACGAACAGCGCATCACATACTTCGATATTTTATGTTTGGTCTTAAAAATCCACGTTGCATAGGACTTTCTATAACCCATTTCTGTTATATATATATATATATATATATATATATATATATATATATATATATATATATATCGCTCTCCTTTTCTCTCTCCCACACACGCACACACACACACACACACACACACACGCTCACTCTCTCTCCCGTTCTCTATTTTCGTCACTTTCTTTTTGACGTATTCTCTCGCCGTCAGATTTTTGTTTCCATGTCATCTCAGCTTATACTGTTTGTAAATAAAGTCGCTTTGTGATATTGTGTTGTTAAAATTATGGAATAAATTTCTTATGCTATTCACTGAACGTTTTCAAAAAATATTCTAAAAGTGACCTTGAACCAGTCACATACATAGTGTTTGAACTGCGTTGAAGCGCAATTTGAAGGATAAAGTTATTTCTGATAAAACTATTGAACTTGTTTACAATATTTACGTTCCCTTACGAAACGAAAATCCATTCCAAACGCATACGTAACTGTACTTTGAAAACCGCACACATTCCATAAATACTTCAGAGTTCTATAGAATAACCAATAACGCTCTTCCACACTCCTATACCACAAAATGTATTTTCGTAAGATAGTGCTCGATCCTGCGCGGGTGACGCGGCAATCCACGCCAGTTTTCCTTCTCGAGCGAAACAAAAGGCTGCCTGCTACTCCCCCGCTGATGTCATGCCAGTCGCACCAGCAGGAAGACGACACCTCTTGATACAATTTGGTCGTTCTTGAAGAGCACGCGCCTAGGCCACCAGCAAAGCTATGCCTAAAAACTGGAAATTTCGGGGTCAGCTTGCACAATCGTCAAGCTATGAGAATGAACTGGGCGGTGTGTGACCGGGCAGGGTAATGATTCTTGTAGTGCGTGTGTGTGTGCGTTGAAGTGGCGAAATCAAACCTCGGCAGCGAAGACAACGGTGGGGAAGACGACGATGGTGGCAAGGAGAGGTTTGAGATCAGGGGATCGAGTGGTGCCAGTGTAACACATGCACAAGGCAGTCTAAGAATTGGAGCGTGTTTAGACGGTGCATTTGCGTGTGTGGAACAGCGCGTAAAGTAACTATTAATATAAACAATCACATCGTTCTGAAATAAGACATTTTAAGTAAATTAGTGTCTTCTGTGTTTTGAGGACTACAGTGCATTGATTAACACTTTACCTAGTGTAGGAATGTTAGGTACAAGGTATATTTGATTGTTATTTCTAACATATTATTTCTTGAACTGTGAATTGTTGGCACATAAATTTTGAAATTTGTTTTAAAAACTTAATAAGGTTTTTATAATGTATTCTTTCAATTAATTTATGAATTCCTAAGTCCCAAACTAACCTGGCTGTGTTCAGGACGATAACAGTGTAACAGGCTGCAAACAAAACGTTTATAGAAGCATGATTTTCGTTTATATGTGGAATTATATGTTCCTTGCATAACAATATAAATGACATGTGAATTATTGATGCTGAATGTAGTGGAAAATTTTCAACTAAATTGTGAATGCAAACAATTTTACTTGACAAATGTAAGGATATTTATATGTGAACTAGCAGTCCCCCGCGGCTTTGCTCGCGAGTATTATTCGTAACTGATAATATTTACTTTAACAGAATAATGTATTTGTACATAAAACAAATTATACTTCAGTCATCAAGTATTAGAATGTCCAAGCGGCTAGTTGAACTAACTCTGCAGAAGGATAAGTAGCTATAGCTGCCCACGCGAAAAGCAGTCTTAAGTTTGACCCTGCCACTAACAGCGACTTTGCCTGGGCCTTATTTATAGTCCTGCCTATTTGACGTTGTGGGGTAGTTACAGACACCTAAGGTAAGAGGTTAATCGAATGAGAAACATCTGTTTACCCTGTGCACAACCATTGATGACGGTGCCCTCAATTATATATTTTCAAATATTCACTTTAACTTTATTGACATTACAAAGTTTCAGAGGGTAAAGGTTTCGCGGAAACGTATTTGGTGCCCCAAACCTGAGATTAGTGAGATGATATATCGTCGGTTGACTGCCAAAAGTGACAAAGTCAAAATAAGATAAAATTATAAAAATGCTAGGAATATGTATATGTTGTTCACGAACAATTGCCCAAGTTTAAAGTCAATTTGTCGTTTCGTACTGTTGTGTCACAGTATAGTAACATACCACATTTTTGTTAATATCTGCAATTTAATACTGTTTTTAAACGAAATAGCATTTATGACTTAATCACTTTTGGCAGTATACCGACGATATGTCAGTTGATTTTGTAGAGGAACCTAAGTGGAAAGCGAACTGCAATTTTACCCCTTTTAAAGACTACATGTAAATTGCACTAATTCGATCTGCCTTGTAGTTTTTGTGTGTCAGAATTGAACGTTCGCACGCAGCTTTTAACGGAATTCGAGCCCAGAACCTCCCGGAATTTAGACCTGAGTGACAAACAACTGCGTCATGTAACGTCGAAATTATTCATGAAAATAAAATTTAAAAAAATCAAATAAAATATCTGTGTCCTGGGCTCATAGAGGTTGTACAACACCACGTCTCGATAGGTTACTGTAGTGAAACTCCAGTATAAGTTGTTTCTCGCTGCTCGTTCCTGCTTTTAGGATCATCTGCCTTGATTATTGACCAACTAAGTTTTATTCTTAATAATCACGTTTCTTATAAAGAAAAAAATTACACACATATATTTTTTTTTAATATTTACGTAAGCATCACTCTGACGCGAACAACACCTCAATATCGCTACTGGTTAGATAGATATCGTGGGTTGATGGAAAACAAATTTTGTGCTTTTTCACCCTTTTGGGTGTCGAATTTCGAAATATCTTAAATTTACATCTTAGACAGACTTTTGTATAAGTATCCAACTGAAGTGTAAATCACATTGCTAGCCCGTTCAGTCGAATCAAAATCGATCATTCTATATAAAAAAAAAAAAAAACCCCGACATAGTATTGAGAAATCGAATTTCGAAAAATCTGAAAAATTTTTTGCGATAATTTCTGTAATCATCATCCTGAAGCGAAAATTAATTGTATATCTCGACGGGTTCGATAGATATCGAGGATTTATCTAAAACACGTTCAAGGTATTTTCACCCCTTAAAAGAGTAAATTTCGAAAAACCCTTTACACACATTTTAGAATACTTTGTTGGTATCTCGTGGACATAAAAAACACAACATTGGCAATCTGGGTTCAAGATATATCGACTATTAATTGAAAACGCTTTTCACCACGTTTCACCCCTTTTCACGTCCTTAGGTGGCGAATTTCGAAAATTCCTGAAATTACTTTTTAAGTATTTGAGTAAACATCAATCCTAAACAAAAATCACGTCGCTATATAAAAAACTATGTGATCGATATATATAGAATGTGAGTCGAAAACTCATATTACCCCATTTTTAACCATTTTAGAGCAGAATTCGGAAAATATATTTTAAATGGTACTTGGGATATTTACAAAAGCACAAATTTAAAGCAAAGAGCACTTCGATATCTCGATTGATTCGATAGATATGGAAGGATAATCGAAAACACATTTCACGTATTTTCACCCCTTTAAATAAAGAATTTCAAACGATTTTGAGTCCTGTCATAGACATTTGTAAAAGTAACCAATTAAAGTTAAAATCACGACGATAGGCAATTGTGTTTCAAAGATAAAGACGATTCATTAAAAACACATTTTGCCCCTTTTTACTGCCTGGGGGTCGAATTAAAAAAAAAAAACTAAAAATACTTTTTTGGTATTTACGTAAGCAATATTTTGAAGTGAATATCAACTCTCTATCCTGAAGGGTTCGATAGATATCGATAGTTGATTGGAAACACATTTAAGGTCTTTTCAGCCCCTTAAAAGTTGAACTTCGAAAAATCCTTAAATTGGCTAATATGCATTTTTACGAGTGTCCTATTAAAGTAAAAATCATCATGATTGGCCACCGGGTTCGCGCTCTATCGACGTTTGTTCAGAAACACATTTCACCCCTTTTCACCTCCTTAGAGGTTGAATTTCGAAAAATCCCTTCTTAGTGCTCGCCTACGACCTGAAGGGAACCCACACAAAAAATTTCACGATTCTAGGTCCAGTGGTTTTGGCTGCAGTTTGATATGTCTGTCAGTCAGTTAGTCAGTCAATCAGTCAGCTTTCATTTTTATATATAGAGATAACAAAGCGTTTGTTGTACTGCAGTGTAATGTACAAAAAATAATCTGTACTGTAAAATCCTACATTTTTGTTCTTAGTAGTTTAAAAATCTGGAAAATTCAAATCATCCGCCTTAAAGGAGAGTGGTGCAGGCAAATCTGAACGCCAGTTGAGACGTAGTAGTATTTGATGCACGTACCAGTGTCGCACTTACCGTGGTCACGCTTACAGACTTCAATCACGGAAGAAATATTTCAGGAAGGAGTAGAAGTGATGAAGTCAACATCCGCCGAGATCTGAAGAAGTCTGCTATACCTAGCAGTGTCACTAGATCACACATGAGATGCACTATAAACTCTGGCCCCATGACACAACTTCCCAAAACACGACACGAGGCGTAGGTATGTGTGACGGCCAATTTTTGCAGGTTGGTAACCCTCTTCAAAGAGCTCAGCACTTTACTTCGCTCATAAAACATAAGGAATAGAGCGTTGATTTCCCTTCTCCTGCTCCGCTCATCCGACCATCTCTTAAAATATGCATCACCTGCTCTCATAGAGTTAGTTCTCCGTGAACATACAGAGTACAATGTTTACAGCGTACGTAGAGAGAACTTTTATATGCTAGTCTGCCCAACCCGCCGAATGGTATGCAGGGCTTCCGCCGATAGAAATTTCTTGAAAAACTGCTCAACGTTGATCGTTCAGTGCGTGGTAGCTTGGACAAGTATTCAAAGAACTCCACACGCGTATTTGACTATGTCAGATCCTCCAGTAAACTGTAAAGTTCATTTACTCGCTGCCGAAAAAGATACAAAGATTTCGTGTTTATGCGCACCGTTTTATGTATGTGTATCTTGCTGCAGACCATTGAAAAATACACAAGCATTTGCAATACACATATACTTATTATTTCATAATGGCATGATATGGTCAACAATGAAACTAGCCTAGAGCCTATCAGCAAGTGAACTGGACGCCAATTCCGTGACCCAGAAATTAGAATGAGGCGTAATGAGCGTACCTTGTCGCTCTTAGCGCTCCGCAAATCTGAACCTCCAAAGAACAAAATACTTCCACTGACGTGGCCATCTTTGCGTCTCATTGACGAGGTAATCTGAGACTAAAGCAGTGACTCAGAGAAGCGAATCTCCAGAGGCCTGTATTTTAAGGAACTATTCCAGCATTCTTAGCGAGTTATTTCATAAAACTGCGAAAACTGAATTATGCGGCCAGACTGGGAACTATACAACGTCCTCCCGAATGCTAGAACATTGAGCTGCCCACTTCATCAACTTGCTCGCTATTGAGTTTGGTATGACCGAAGTGTAATTTCTTTTTCAGGGCAGTAGTTCGGTGTCGTAGTTTAAAATTTTCTCATTTAGTTTAACTATACCGTCGGTTTCCCTAGTTAATAGAAGGAAATTAACAGTTCTTTAAAGTTTACTGTTAGTTTGAATTCACCCCAAGGAGATGAATACCTCAGGCACGTTTAACTAATCCGTTTGGTACGGGTGAACGTACAGCACGACGCTATCGGGTCTGGTGTAAGGCTACTCGTGAAGGAAGAAGCGTGCGAATTATTGATAAGCGGTAGGTGGTGAAAGAGAAGGGATGGAGGGGAGGGTAGGAAATATCTGCGGGCAGTGTGTGTGTGGAGGCAGCCTGCAATCCCTGCCTTCCCAACCTCCTTACAGCCTTGCTGCCATCCACACACGCACATCTAGGACTGAGCAAAAAGAAGGATCAGCACAATCAACGCTTCATTTCCGACGAGAGAGTAGCAGCCTTTCCACTGGGATTTGCTGGCGGTGACCCCAGATGCCGTCGAGACCTGTCTCATTCCCCACTTTTTTTTTTCATTCACGCAACACTCGCCTGTGTTTACAGAGCCGGTTATAATAAGTAACTAGCCAGAGTAAGATAGGTTTGCTGAGCCAGTTTCTGTCGTTCACCGGATTATGCATCAACGCCGGCAAACTATTCGCAGTTTTAACGTGACGGAAACCTAAAAAACGACTTCATATTGTTCAATATTTTACTAAATGCGACCACCGCAGCGTATTTTACGAGTTATTTTAATTGCATTACGTATAATATTCGTTTCGTGCTTCTATGTTCGATATTTTCAACTGTGCATTCAGTTTCCCTTCATTGTGGTTACGGTTCTGTCTACTTTTTACATGTTGTTTTTGCACCAATTGACTAACTTTGTTTGCTTAAAAGCGAAGTAATACGGAGTAGATTGAGAATCTGCTCTCGCAATTTATTGTAAGTAGGAAATTTTACTTGGGTTAATGTTTGCACGTCTCAAGTTAAAATTTTGTCATACCCACCCTTCTCTCGTAGCTTATTATTACCACCTAAGGACGCACATCGCTGTCAGAAGAAATTAATTACACTGCAGAGCTGCTAAGACGCGAAGCGAATTTCTGAACACAGCAATCCAAGGTTCAGTCGCAATTTAATTAACAATGGTTGTGGATTTCTGATTGAACGTATAACTGTCCATTTGATAGCTTCTGCAGATTGAGCAATTCAACATTAGAACAAGTGTCATATAGGTGGTGAGTACTTTAAATATGTCTAGCGTGAAAGCCAGTAACTTTCAGTTTCCCAGTGTGACGCATATTACTTGTCCAAGCATCATCTGTTGAAGCTCTCAGGTGGAAATGTTACCTTTCGCTGCTCGATAAGTCCGGCTGACACCAGGTCCTATCGACCACTGAATTACTCGTCGACGTCGGTGATTACCTCAGCCGTCGTGAATACCTGACATCATCCTTAACATGATCATCTGCAGTACATGACCTTATTTGCGCATCAGCCAAGGTAAGAGTAGCCACACGGTACAGCCAGGTAAGTATTCATGAATATTAACATGGTTCCTTTGTCAACTACTGTAGATAGAAAATACCAGAATCTAGTAGCAACTACAATGAATTTGGATTTATTTTATCACTTAGAATGGTTTCCTGAAATCGCTCCAGGGGAATGATGAGAAGGTGCCTTAACAAAGGCCATGGCTGACTCCTCTCCCAATTCCTGTCTTTGAACCAAGTTGTGTCACCGTCTCTAATGAACTCTCAGTCGACGAGACGTAAAGCCCCCTAACCTTACCTTAACAATTAGACATTTATTTGGAGATTTGATGTTGTAGATTTCTGTCTAAAATTTACAAAAAATATCAATCTGTATAGATGCATGATGGTGTTAACTAAAGTCCCATTACAAGTCGTAAATTAGTTATTCAATCATTAATTATTAAGTGGTAATACTAATTAGATTGTAATTCGATGGGGAATGTTTTTTTATGTACGTAACACACCAAAAACTGAATATTAAACTAACTTGTATGTAATCATTTTAGCACACGGATCGAGTCATGTGACCGTTTGGTTACGTAAAAGTTCCAAGTGGGATACAGCATAAGATGGAAACGTGCGAAAATCGATGCGTGAATAGGCGTGAAAATTAACTATTACCACTCATTCTATAAAGATCACCAGTTGATCCATACTGTCTACCTACAGTGTGCTCCATCGTTCTTTACCAACATAACGTAATTATGACTGACAACGCTTCTATCAAACTCAAGAGCATTAAAAGTACTTGTGTGACCACATCATGGACAAGGCAGAGAGCGGTAGATTCTGCCAAACAGGGGGCGGATCCAGTGTCAGGAGCGCGGCACATCGACACAGGGGTCATGATCCCCAAACCAAAAACAAAAATCTTAACTAATTATATGCTAAAGACCAAAAAATTTGAAATTTGAAGTCATATTATTGCAGCTGAGCTTGTTAATTCGATGTGTGTAATGCTTTATTGACTATGCTTCACATGGAACATTTTGGATCAGAATATTCCAGCTCAACTAGACAGTGTTCCCTCTCCCCAACCACCAAAACAAAATTCTATATCCGTCCCTGCTGCCTAACTCGTGCTCCATCTCTGCTCCACAGCTCTGTGCTGTTATCACTCTAGGCTGGGGTCCTTCCTTCGCCAATAGTTACTCCCTCTCTCTCTCTCTTTCTTTCTTCCTCCATTCTCTGTCCGCCAACCCCCCAGGCTCTTCTCCTCCTGCCCACTTCCTCGCCTAGTCCTGCTGGTGACGTGTCAAAGCCCTTCTAGCACAACCCCTTCTCCCCCCCCCCCCACAACCCTGCCTCGCGCTACGATACCAACTTCACATCTTCTGTCTTCCAGCTACAGTGCTTCCCTCGCAGCTTCGCCGAGTCAAGTCCCACTTCTGTGCACACTGACTGCCATCTACTTACCTTCCTTAGCATGCTCAGACGTGTTTTCAGTAAATCTCATCAGTGTGTACGAAGTCTGTTGACACACTGTCATGACGAAGCTCTCCCACATCATCTATCTCTTTCCGGGAAAAAATATTAACTTCTACTAGAGCTAAGAAGAAAAAAAAACTGTAGGTGTATCGCCTGATTTATTATCATGTTCATTTAGATTCACGCCGTAGCTCTCACGGAGCGATGCTGTACATGTAGTTACATACATACCACACATAATTGTGCTAAGAAATTTGCGATTTTCTGTTTCTGTGTGAATTAATATATTGCCTTTCATTTCAAATTACAACTCGGCAACTAACAGTATTATTTTCTGGAAAACTTATTTGTTGTGGCATATATTATGGCACCACGTTCTTCACAACATGGTAAAAACATGCTAGCTGTACTACGGCGTCGCACGCCTACCCACCAGATCATTGTAGCTACAGCTGTAACCTTCGGTGACGATTAACACGAAAACTATGGGTCATAGAGAGTTGCAACCAAAGTGTCTTTTTGTCTAATTACGATATACTGATTATTACTATGGTATCAAACATCACTTTTCGATCTCAGTAACCGTATTGTATGCAACAACAGCGTGCACGCCACTATTTTCTCGTGATAAGAGTACGTACGACGCATCATGATCTGATTTCATCACATATTTCGGTTTATTTACTTCGAAAACCACGTTTTCTTGCTCTAACGCAACTACATTTCAAAATATCACACAAAATATGCTTTTCGGGCTTTACATTTAAGAGCTTCTGAAGCAGTCATTGTTTGTGACGGACCACGACTGTCACATAGCTAATTTTTCGACGCCAGCATTCCTCTGGCAAATTTTGATCTCATGATTCTGAAACATGTTGTATATACTTCGTCATGAGCATGGCGTTTACGCAGTATTCATTTTCAATTAATAACTATAACTTTTAATAACTATATTTGTAGTTTTTTCTAGAAATAGTATCGTAGGTATTACTTGTACCTGAATAGAACCCAATTAAGTGTACATGCTTGCAAATATTTGTAAGCCTATTATGCTTATAGTCACATGTACTGTAAAACAACTCCCTAAATGTGTACGGCGTACATAATCATTAACGTTTTGTTGGACTTAACAAATATATATTCGTGTATTTCTGAACGAATTATTACACACATTTCGTGAACCAAATAATTTATTGTTAGGCGTAAGCACTTTGTCTACTAAACTACATATTTTGTTGAGCTAACAAAATGAGATTGTAGTGTATCGTTTTTTGCTCAAGTAACAGTATTTTCATATTATAAGTACTTATTTATTTGTTACTATTCAAACAAATAATAAGCAAAATGTTCAGTGAAGTGGATGATTTCTAAATGTAGTATTATTTTGATTTTCATAAGTCACAAAGTCAAAACTATACAGTGTAAAAGTACAATACCATTTAAACGTTCTAATAGGAAACAGTTTCACTTTTAAAGTATTCGCTACATTTATAATGTAAAGAATATCTTTGAAACTGTACACGTATTTATGTTCTTAATTTTTCTAGGAGAAAATTTACTTTTGTCGGAATTAAACAAATAATTTTCAACACGTATTTAATTTAAAAGGATAGTGATACATAAAAGTTAATTATGGAAATAAAACGTTAAAAAATGTTTGCAGAAACACTGTTTTATTTCAGGTGAGGAGATTAAAAAATGCAAGTATCACTTAAATATTACCAGACAATTACTTCAAACACAAGACTTTCATCACCTGTAATCGTACAGTTACAAATGAAATGAAGAACAATATGAGGTGCTTATTCTCAATTTTATATGTGTTGTTCGTGTGAAATCAGCGATTTTTTTCAACAGAAAGGGCGATTTCTTAAGTGTACGTTTTAATTGTTACGGAAAAAGATAAAAAAGTATATTTTAAATCCCTTCTGTATCAGAGAGCTATAATTTTGTTAAACTTCGTCATTTTTCACATAAATTATTTATTTTTAATGTACTGAAATATTATTTAATTAAGTTACAAAAGCCACAGTTGTTTTGAGAGGTCAACATGTTTCTGGGTTATTTTGTTTTGGTGTTTAGTTTAAGTAGAAAGAATTGCCACCCATAAATTGTAACGTTTTCGTGTAATTTAATAATTCTTTAAAACTCATTATTAATCCACAAAAATAGTTTGGCTCATTTAGATTTAATGTGAAAATTTCAAGTTGGTGAATCGTTATTTTCTCAACCACATATGTATTAATTAATTTTCTTTGTAAATTTATTTTCTTTGAAACTTATTTCACTACTATATCTTTTAATTTTCGGACTTAATGCTGGACGTTTTACAGATGTGAAATATTTTAATTTCATACCTTGTAAACTTCCACGAACTGTTTGTTAGAATACTCGAATATTCGCACGTTTTGAAGGATGATTTTGTAGTACGAAACGGGGTGGTGACCACCAGTTTTTGTGAGAAATATTTGAAGTGAACTCCAGTTTAAATAATATATATGGACACTAGAAACGGGCACGGGTGCGCTGAACGCACGGTCGTGGGGATTCAAGAAGCCCGAAGTGTTACATGTACTAAATATAACAACAAAACTCCTCCAATTAGTATTATTTACCTTTTTATTGGTTTTTATTTTTTTACTGTATAACAGCGTAACGAGAGCTCACCACTCATGCATCAATCCAAACAAACGTTTATTTAAATCGTTATACAACTATGAATGGTAATATCACGACTAAGCGAATTAGCTAACTTGTAAAACTCTTTTACGTAACCAAACGAAATTAAAATATTATGCAATTCTGTTATATTCGGCTTGGCATTACTGTTTGAAATATTGATTTGAATCTTACGAATTTTTCTAAATCCCGTGTAAGGCTACGGGGAACTGTGCTATGATGTTATATACGCACATAATAGTGGCAGCTGGCAAAATGATAAACTTTCTATTTTAAGTGGATTTCCCTTAAGACGTAGGCATCCACTACGGGATGAAAAAGTGGAAAATGTATTTTCTAAATGTTCTTGATATCTCATAAACGTGGTTAGGTATCAGTATGCTTTAGGGGTGAAAAGCATGAAAATGTGTTATCGCCGTGTCCTCAATATCTAATTAACACGATAAGCTGTTTTCATAGGTTTCTTTCGAAAATTCCACGTGGGATAAACCGCGGCCGAAAAGCTAGTACAATTATATAAAACGTAAAGATAGATAAAGTAAAGCGATATCACTATGGCCCTTAGCAGGGTTACTTTGATCCATTCAAAATATTAGTTACGGGGTCTTTTTGAAAATAAATAGGTAAATGGAGTCATGTGTTAAAAAATCCCTCATACATTTTAGGAAACTTTCTTCAGTAAACGAAGTTAATACCAAAGTTTTGAATGAGCCAAATTTGCCCCTCACGGCCAGCCCTGGTTTGCGGTACATGAAAGTGTAGAAAATAATTTTGGAATACTTCTACAAACTTAACGATGACTCGAGTGGTTGACCAGACACCAAGGATAGGAATTCTACTAGTATTGGAAGCAACAAGTCAGTATATGTTTTCGAATGTTTTAGTGACAGTAAAATAGAATGCAATGGTAGCGGCACAAACCGGAAAGACGTAGGCTTTTAAAATCGACCTCGTACTCCAGTGCAAGCGACTGTCTTATAGCTGAATATGACTATCGTAACATGTACTGGCTGCAATCACTGTTTCTTTTGGAGAAACAATCAGCATACAAGTTAATATAATTTCTCATGCCTGGGAGCTGAACTTGTAATCCTGATGACCACTTTTAGCACCTAATCTGAGAGGAAGTAAACAGACTTGTTGGAATCGTGAACAAGGAAATTGTTTGTTTTTCATGTGATAAACGCGCATTCTATGAGTTGGCCGGATAAATCAAGGATTCATACTGCCGAAGAAGACACTGATGCATCGCACCGAGCTAAGTGGAGCAGTATTAGCACACTAGACTATCACATTGGAATACGCAGGTTTGACACCCGGTCCTGAAATATTTATTTCGTGTTCCGTGGTCTTCTAACATCGCTCCAGGCTAACTATTTTTTAAATAAAGGCAGAGGTGGCAAATGTTTCCATTAAGTGCTTACTGAGATACATAACAGTATTGCAATATTATCTAAATTAAAAATAAACTACGAATAACTAAAGTATTACCTTACGTATATTTTAAATTTTGCAAATGTGTACGAATGATATTAGATTGCTCATAAGTATTCATGTATGGATTAAATTTAACAAATTTTCAAAGGTATGTGCATTAGTAACGCGTAAATTTAGTTCGCTTCACGATTTTACGACTGATATAAGTAAATTTCAACAAAAGTTAGTTAAATTTTTAAACTCTCATGTTTGCAGTTACAGCCAATAAATTTATAAGAAACTATTAAACTATAATTTACGCACCACTCGATGTTTCAAATAAAACAAATGAAAGTAAGATGCCATTAACATGACAGCAAAAATAACCTTGGGCTAAAGTTTATAGAGTTAAACGTACAAAATTTATACTCGTTAATTCTTTTTCTCCTCATAAATTGACTGTAAACATTTAAATAATAATATATGATTTTGTAACAAATAAAAAATAATGTTATATAGTCATTCATGTCTCACTGGTGTGATGTGGCTATGCCTATATTCTTCGTTAGAAAAGGAAGACAATCTTATCTAGACTTACAATCTTAATGGTGTTGAACTGCCCATAAGTATTTCTATATGATTGGTATTGTTGATGTTGTTGTCATATTATGTCAAACAGTAGTGTGATAAATGCAAAACAAGTGAAAGATGAAAATTAACAATGTTTTAAATATGTGGTAATTAGGAAGGTATAATTTTTTACAATTGTATTTTAAAAATTCCTTGCCAGAAACACTTTCAACAAAACCTTGAAACGTATGTTAAAGTGATAGATTTTGGTCGGCGCTTAACATCTAGGTCTTTACTGCTGGTGAAGGATAACATGAGGTGGGAATGGAGCAGCACCAAAATTATGGGGGCTGTGGAAACGGGAAATTCATGAGAAAAACCCGCCGACCAACGACATCGTCCGGCACGATTCCCACCTGTGAAGGTCCAGGGCTCGACCCCGCCGGGAATCACACCCGGATCGCCTTGTTGGGGGGGGGGGGAGTTCTGACCACTCGGTCAGCACGGCCCCCCGTAACGTAATAGTCTGCTGGATATTACATACAGAGTTCATACAAAGTATATATTTTATCCAACCACAATTTCATTCTCACTTTAATATAGTAGATTTAAGTGATAGAATGGTTAGACATTCAAGCTGCCAACTGACTGAGATGATGATTAGAAAAACATTGCTTAATGACTTTTGCATTACTTGGCGAAATGTTAGCGGCATTAAAATGTTTTGCTTTAATAAAACGAATTTGTATGGCACAATGTCAAAAACACTAATATGATGTAGATGTCTTAAAATTGTAGACATATTTTCAATTCATTAGTTACTGTCACCAACTCGAAGTTGATACGATGCCCCCCCCCCCCCCCAAAAAAAAAAACCTGGAAACACGAAAAGGAAGCTGGCGTGTGTTAACGAGAGACAGACTGTAATTTACTGTGAGGAAGCAAATATACCGCGACCTGCAGGACAGCGTGTGTACTATGCTGCCACGTGTAGTCTAAAGTCTCATTACAAGCAGCAGCGACAAGATAGCCAACACAACCCCTGTCCCTCCCACGCCGGCACATTCCTCTGTCGAGCTACAGTAGAGTTGCCCCATTCTACAGCTATAACCTCTGTGCTGGCGCTCGCAAGTTAGTTACACGTTCTTATGGTGGATTCACAGTAGCACGGTGGACGTGGCGCCAAGTGCGTCATGGGACACGAAAAGTTCTCATTGCGAACACTAATTCGTCTGCTGCGCGACAGATACTAAAAAATTTTATTGTAAAAAGTTCCTTGTCACTACACGCTAACTATTGTACGACAGCCACGGATGTTTACAGTATCTATTTTTTTTTTAATTCGCAGAATGTTTTATATACCCACTGAGAGTCCCAAATATCAAAATAAGTCACAACTTACATGTTTGATAAAAAAAAGTTATGATTTGTTTACAATAAGAAACAAAAATCTTCCAAAATACATGCAAATGCAATTTACTACCAACCCACCCCTTTCACCAACATTTGGCCACAAAATTTAATCCAATTCATTAACTTTATCGCGTTCGAGGCAAGAATAAATAAGTGTTTTATACTTCGGAATCCCGCCGTGCCAGCAAATTTTACCATGCTTATGTCACAAAATTCTAACTTCTGATTGGCTGGAAGTTATTTGCATCCGCCACGCTATTGTGAATCCACCTATTCTCTCATCACACTTTACAAACTAGCGCTCCGGCTCTTATACGTCTGTGAACAAAGGAGCCTAGCTGCTTTACGTAAAGAAAAATCTTCGTATATTTGATTTGCTCACCGAACTAAAGCTATCTGTACACATAGCCTACTTTTAAGAAAATGAACTTAATTTCACAGTAAATGTTTACTATACAGCAAAGAAGGGACATTTTAGGTAAAGTTAAACTAATATTGGTTTGCAGCTAAGTGAACCTTAAAAAAACATGTTAAGTAATAGCTTACTAAATTCTTTCTTCAAAAGTTTTCTTTGAGAACAATTTAAAACATTTTTGTAGCGAAGACAGTAATTTTTTTCAACATAACGCTTGCCTTTAAAAAATTACATGTTACATTAACCACTAAAAAAACTATAAATTGGAAAACTATTTTTCTTGACCATTAATGTTACTTTAAACACGCGAGGTGGAGCAGTTGTAAATACTAATTTTTGTTTCGGAAATATCCGTTTTCGATTACCGGCTGCAGCCTTTCTAGTTTCGGTTTTACTGGCATTTCTGAAATCACTCCAGTCGAATGCTGGGATGATATCTTAAATAGGCCCTGGCTTATTGCTGTGTACTTTCCCGCATGTACAGTACAGTACCTTTACCAAAGCTTTAAAGCTGTTCTAGGTCACGTTAAGACACTCGGTAAGTAAGTAAACAATAGAACAGTATTTTCATTTGTGGCAAAGCTACTTTGCAGTGGTTCATAATTCGACCAATTTGTTCTCTGCAAACAATAAAATGTGCTCATAGGAAGTGCATTTACACAGTAGGCTATTCATAGTAAATTGGAAGTTTTTGAAAAATGTCTTTCAAGAATAATTGAGGAGTAAGGTTTAGACCTCATACGTGTTCATTTTCTCCGTGATTACATGAAAGCGAGAAAAAAAAACTGATAATATTGTGCTAGGTTTGTTGTTGTACTTAAAATAATTGTCAAATTGTTTTTATAAAAAATACGTACTTACATATTGTATTCCGTTCGTTATTTAACATAAACAAATGATCATGTCAAGTTCTAAATGAAAATTATTGGAGTGTCAGACTTTAAATATAGTGAACTGCTTAGAGGCGACATTTTGTAACTCTACATCTTCCAACATGTAGCAGTTGTTGTGCCTTTGTATCGAAAGCAAATTTACAGTGGGGTAGACGTGTCTGGTTTTGAATGAAAACACAAATTTTTCCTGATTTTAATGGGACAAATACTTATCTCGTAAAATCTGACAACATGTTTGTATGTAACTTACCAAACTTATTAAGGGACCGATCCTGGTTCGATTCCCAGCGGGATAGGTCGCATGTGGGAATCGTGCCGGACGATGCCGCTGGTCGGTGGGTTTTCTTGGCGATTTCTCGTTTACCCCGCCATTTCATTCCGACGCTGCTCCATACTCACCTCATGTTACCCCTCACCGTTAAGAGCACGACGTTAAGCGCTGACCAAAATCTCACTCACCAAACTTATATAAAACTTTTCTTTACTGTGCCCTCGCATTACCTTTTGAGTACAGTGAAATGTAAAAAAATTATTTTTCTCACACACTGCTATGTATAAATTAACAAATGGCCTATACAATTTGTTTGAAAGCGCAGGAATAAATTAACAGAGTTTTATAGTATAATACTTAACCACTATTCTGTCATCAGCCCATATCCCTCTTTCCCCGCAACATTGACAAATAATCGCGGATTGCGTCAGTTAAAACGAAGATATTTCACGTACTTTCAGACAAAGCAGTTGGACTGTAATCACAGTAGTGCGACAGACGCGACGCAAAGTGTACGACGCGAATATAATAACTTGTCACCCAATCAGCGTCGAGGTGGACACGCTGAGGTCACAGAATTGATTGGATGACACGTTTTGTTGATTGCATCGCGATATTCGCGTCGTGTCGGACGCGCCATTGTGATTCTAGCATTAGGCGTAGATAAGCTCGTTGTTGCGCGTTTCTTGGCGATATATAAAGGACAGTCGCGTCCAGCGAGACCTCCTTCTCCCTATCAACGCCCTGGATTTCTTCCTTTCTTTTTTTTAATCAGCCCGCAAACTGCAGGGCAGTGCGGAGGACTGGGCCAAACATAACGGCGTTAATATCGGCTGTGATGTTCGCGCAAGTCGTTAATTACACCCCGCCCGCCGTCCATGAATATGCTCACAGTCTCGGAGGTTTCCAGCCAAACTGTTTCACGCAAAATTAACACGCATCCTACACAAAATTAATACGGTTTCATTAATTTTTTGTTATCTCATAACGTAGGCTTGGGAATAACAAATCACGAATCCATTCAGATCACGTACAATTTTTTCAAACAGCGAAACATATTCAAATAATTTTTCCTTTAAAAATGACGGATAGTTTATTTTTGTAGTAACAATGTGTTCCAAAGTAGGTGTAGGACTATATCCTAACTTAATAAATAGTTTAAAGTCATTTTCGTTATGATTATTCAAACATTTATGGATACAGGGAATAGTGGACCGGAAATGTCTCAGTTAAAGTTCTTAGTAAAAAATGTGGCTATACAGGATGTTGCAAAATTCCATGTAAATATTCTAGGGAAACAATCCTCTCGTGTGGAGGAACAAAAAGTGTTATATGAACAAAGGTCCAAAAACGCACAGTTTCTGCGCTACAGTTGGCATACATGACGTATGGTTGATAGCGCGCTGGCAGGATCATGTTGCTGTGTCACAGTTGTTCCTACTGTCTGTGTTAGTGGCGTAGTGTGTGGCATAGTAACATGTTGTGTACTGCTGTAATTACGCCCCACAAAGTTCCTATCTTCTTCTGACTTGGCATAGTGCCCCCGACCCGTGGTTTTAGTTCGTCGGTAACCTTTAGGAACACGTTGTATACTGTTCGCGCCTTCACAATTAGTGCCAGTTGACTGT
Organism: Medauroidea extradentata; assembly: GCA_003012365.1. NCBI lineage: Eukaryota > Metazoa > Arthropoda > Insecta > Phasmatodea > Phasmatidae > Medauroidea > Medauroidea extradentata. Next base: position 11,131 of record PNEQ01005098.1, on the reverse strand, counting down.
TGACTACAATGCAAACGATTATGAAGAATTATAATGTCCTATTTTCAACGCGGTGATGATCATAAATTATAACCTATAATTCACCCACAAAAATGAAAATGTTGAAGCCTTGTTTGTCACACGACCCAAATATTTACTCACGCATAACCCAAACAAATTATATTATAAATTTTTTCTAAATATTTTTACGAATTCAATTATGTGTGTACTTCTTTGGTTTACGATATCCCACTAAACGAAACTGTGCTGAGAACCCTCCTAGCAATGATTATATATATATATATATATATATATATATATATATATATATACACACACAAACAAAAGTTTTTTTTTTTTTTTAATTAAGAGACAACTGTTTACAAAAGTACGCATCAGGGGTATGAAATATTAAATTTATTTTCAAACAATTTTTTTAATCGACCAAGAAAATTAATACAGTGAAGAAACATGTGTTCAGCTTTTCCCTTGCATATATTCTTCAGGAATTAGTATAGTTTATAAAGTCCTGTCAGCACAAAAATTCTGGGGAAATGAAATCATAGAAAAAATCTAGTAAACCAAAATTTTCTATCATTTTATTTTGATATCATTTGTGCACATTATTTCTATTTTTGAAAATGTTTCTGAAGTCATTAGAAACGATCAAATTATTTAAAAATTAATAAATAGATGCTGTTGTTGCTTTATATATAATGCTAATTTATTGTGATTATGGAAAATTATTTGAAAATGAATGTTGTATTTTTTTTAATCCAACCATTGTGAATAAGTTGATTTTGTTAATATGTTAAAAGAACAGCCATTCAAGCCAGTTATAATCTCAGTATAATGGCATGGAGTTGGAGAAGTAACCTAAATGCACGTTAAAGTAGGCCAGTTAGCAGATTCAAGCAGACCTCTGATAGCACAAATGTATGGGTAGTCACGAATAATTAAGCTAAAAAGGTTTTTTCGGCACGCAGTCCGTGGTATGGCTGCGTCATTGTTGATATTGCATGTGTTCAACTGACTCTGACGAATGTCATTCTAACAGCATTGGTAAACTCGAGGAACACGCTCAAACCTATGTATATCTACCTCTTGAAAAATCCAATCATTTACACGGAACTTCAGATTTGTCGGCAAAATAATTACTTTATACTCTAAACAATTAATATCACACTCGAAAAAATTTGTATAAAAATGAAATATTTTTGCACGCTGTAAAATAAAGGTTACCAACAGTTTTATGGTCTTGTCTTAAATGATAAAATTTGAATGTTCGTATGTACTTCTGTGGTTATGCACGTTTGCTCGTGTAGTGAATAAAAATCTAGAAATGAACAGTGCTAATTCTGCGGCAGTAGGTTGCAACTCAGTCTAACATTATATACTACAGTAGCCGTTAGTTACCTACAGAGCAAATATTCTGTTAGTTGCGTAAAAATTGCAAGTTAGGATAAGAAACAATTTCTATTAGGTCCCCTAACCGGAAACTACGAGTGCTCGAATTTCGAGCTCGAGTCGAGTTTTCTATCGAAACTCTAACTCGACACCTCCGAAAAAATTCGCCGAGTCGGGTTATAGTTTTAAGTCCAATGTTTACGTTTTGAGGAGTTTTAGGTTACGTGTAAAATATTTCAAATTTACGTGTTAACATACAATCGCACTCTTAAAGGATAAACTTAATGACTGATATTGTTGGGCATACGCCATTGCACGAATGTTATTGACTATCGTAGGAACCCACAGTGACGTAAAAGGACTAAGCACGATAAAATGAGCGACACAAATACGATAGAAATGAACCAAGGAAGCCAGAAATTGTCGCAGTCAACAAACACACAAATAATTCCAAAACAGAAATATCGGTATATAATAGAAATCAAAAAAGAATAAGGAAAAATATCAAACAGGCAAGAAACAAACAAGATGCACGACAATGACGACAGTGATGGACGAAAGATAACGAGAGCAACACAAATGAGCACTGCAATAGAGGTAGTCGTAGATAAGACAAAAAACAACAATAACTAAGAAAATAATAGTGGGCTAACTTCGACGACAACAGATGCGACTTATTGGTAACTGGTTTCTGTTCCCGTCTTCAGGCACACGAACTATCTAACTATCCAACGAAACCAGTCAGTTTGTCATATACCCCCATTGTTAAAATAATTTAAAGATAACATTAACTCACTACTCGTTTAGTATGCACGTGACAACGGAGAAAAGCACACACGTAAAACACGTCAACAGTCACCAATCAACGTGCTACACTCGTTCTATAATTCACTTTGATGGTAAATAACTCATTTGTGTTGATAATTATCGAAGCAGTATATTCCATAACAACTTAAAACCATTGAATTTACTTAATTTGCCCATAGTGAAATATCTTTAATTCATGTTTATTTTAGAAATCGTATCGGCGGAAACCATTTCTTTCCAGGAAACTGCACAACTATTAACCAAACACATGCGACATAACACATTTTCTCAATCACTTCAAATATACGTAACGAATATACACGACACTGCACAGCTGTTGGCAACAATTGTCTGCATTTACGAAACGGAAAGGCGTAGTGCACTTTGGCTATTTATACGCATTCGCAAGCACAAGAATCATACAGTCCAAGACGGATGTTGTAAACTTTCACAGTAAATGGACAGTTAACATGCTAAGTGGGTAAAATCCGTAGACACCATCTTTATCAACAAGTAGTTTGGTTCGTCATCTCAAGCCGTGTGCGAAAAATCTTCTTACATTTTGAGAGTTTGGGAATTTCATATGGATAGATTCGAATGCTACAAAACAGCTCTACGTGCGGCTAGTTCAAAACTAGAGACCTGTTCGTATTCCGATGTTTTTTTTTCTCGTTTCTCCGTTGAGTAAACTGACAATTCTTATTCTTAACGGTGCCGCGGTGGCCGAGTGGTCAGGCCGTTCGTCTCCCAGCAAGGCGATCCGGGTTCGATTCCCAGAGGGGTTGGTCAGAGGATTTTCGCTTGTGGGAATCGTGCCGTGCTATGCTGTTGGTCGGCGTGTTTTCTCGGGAATCTCCCCTTTTCCCCACCCCTTCATTCCGGTGCTGCTCAATACTCACATCATGCCACCCCTCACCAGCGCTAAAGACCTCGATGTTAAACGCTTACCAAAAATCTCTCACTCCCTCACTCACTCAATTCTTAATAAAATATTTAGCTATGTTTTCACTCTCGGAAGTATGAATTCTACGGTAATATTCATTATTCTGTTTTAGGGTTACTTATTTAAAAAATACGAAATTTATTATATAATAAAGAAATATTTCTCACGTACAAAATAACACTATAGGTTTTTAATTTTCATCATCACTGTTTTAATGGATACGTAGTGGTTTTTCAGCCGAAACGCGGAAAATAAACGTAAGTAACACTATAAAACGCATACTACACAATTATCACATAGTTTAATTGCGTCTAAATTAAAAACGACAAATGTATACAATGTTTGCCACGCTGCTGTTTTCCTAAACACAGCTGTTTTTTAGTAAAAAGTAAATATTGACTACATACTTACTAGAAGGTATTGAACCGAGATCTTGGTGGCACAACATGAGTAAATATGTATTCTGATAGGTACGCCATGAGTTTCAAAAACACAACTGCGTCATTACGCCAGAAAACATAAATAACAACATCAAACGCTCAAGACCATGAATACACATTTGTGACGTCCTGTTCCCTCTACTTTATATAAGACCTACCTCTATGATAATACTTCGTACAGAATTCAAATATTTACACAGCTAAGCACATACGTAAAAATGCATTAACAAGGATTTTTATCTAGAAAGCGTGTTGTTACCCTTGTCACAGCAGTTGCAAAATTATCTATATTAAAAACAGATATACATTATTTTTCAATTTTTTATTGAAATTTAGTGTAAGGACATAAACAAGAATATACCGATAGCGCGATAAATACAGCTAAAACAGTACCTATGCTATCATTACAGTTTCTTTTTTAAAAAAGTGGTAGTTATTTTTTCTTGTATTCACCTAAAGTTTGACTCGAACTCGAAACTTTTATTGAACACTCGTTCGTACTCGACTCGACCTAAAAATTCGAAGCTCGTTATGCCACTAACGGAAACTCCCTCAACAGAGGTGGGATTTTAACTAAGATGTACTGCACCCATTAATACCGTCCAATTAAAAAACAGGATGCTTACAGTTTTTTTATGGCTCGTCAATTTTAAAGTTGTGTAGTTAACGGAACGTAGCTAAAGAAAGCGAACTCACCTCTAAATAAATAAGAATGATTAATGTTGAAAATTCTTAAGCCTATGTCCCTTGTTGAAGTGTCGGCAAAAAATTATAACTAAAATGTACAAAACATTAAACTTGTTTTCAAGGCAAAAAAACTCAAGTGACATTACAGAATTCATTAAATTCACAGATACATTTCTTGCCCCTGACTCAATGGCTGCCCTTTCACAGCAACCTCTCTCTCGGTCTCTTTCTCACACTCTCTGCCCTGGAGGATGACAACGACGAGATGAAACTCACCTGTCTGTGTCAGCGTCTTCAACTTCGCGTGACGTAAGCCCGTCGGTCATCAAACGGTGGATATTTTCTTACTTTGAGAATTATTTCTACAGTGACATAGGGTATTCATTAAGGCACTAAACAACAGCGAGAGAATAAACAGGATTGTTACCATATAGACGCACCCCCTCTCCAGCGTCACACAGTTTTGACCAGGCGTGCGAATATCTTTCACTCGTGTAACGTGGCGTGATTTCATACTGGAAGTATGTTAATCTCGTTCATTGCTCGTACCACATTTTGTAACAACCTTGAAAAACAGATGCTTACTTGGTTAATAAAGGGAGTCCTGCCAACAGTGATATACTTTTTTTTCCGTTTACAAAATACTACACATGCTTTTATTATTTTGCATGCGTAAGGTTGTTAAGGCAAGGAATTTTTTCCTTCAATATTCCGAAAGCACACTCAATTACCCAGTCTTCTAGTTTATTTATGTGCTTTTAAACATTTAACTTCCGCTTCATCATTAGGGTTAGTACACACTGGTGGAATTGTCCAAATTTTCTTTGATCAGCCAATATCACCATGCATAACTCCACCTTCGATAGGCCTTCATCCTCTTATCTATTTTTCTACACAAATAACTGTTGCGCAGGACCGAAGCATCGTACACATTTCCAGACAAGTTCACATAAGCATAATGAAATTGATAATCTGATCCACATACCATCATACAATTGATGGAGGGATTGCCATGTCAGTCAACATAATTTGGTTCGCTTTCATTCGGAGAATCGATGTCTATTAAAATGTCATCAATACACGCAATGACCAAACTGATTGGCTACTTGAAGCATATTTTTGGGCCATCGAGCACACCTGGGAAGTATAACTTTTTTTTTCTGCACTCACAATTTTTTTAACAGCTCTGAATACACTTGTCATACTTAAACCATGCATGTCTGATGCAGCATGATATTAGTAACCAGTCCCTAGTCTATGTAAGGCCACTAAAATCAATACTATTTCAGTCAAAGAATGCCCTCATGTTGTAGCACGGCGTAGGTTAGACCCAATTAAGTTTAACATTTCTTCCATTTTATTTGGGGTTATGCGAAATCTTTCATTAAATTGAAAGTCATTTTGAAGTCCATATCTAACCCTACTTCCATACACCCTCCGTCTTCTATCTAACCTTCTCCTTAATATAATCCAATTCTCCTCTCCTGAGCCACTTGATGACCACATTTCATCCGAACAACAACTTAAAAATATAAAATATATTATATATTTGCAAACGTGTCACAACACTGACCATGCTTTTTACACTTGTCGCAAAATGTTAACTTTTACAAGCCTATGAGACTAGTTAGTTCCGTTTGTGAAACACAACAATTGGCAACATGTAAAAATCTACTTGTCAGAAGCTTGTCACTTTTCCCTTGTCACTCATTCCTTGTCACAACCTTTAAGAAAGAGAAATGCTTAATTGGTACCTGCTTTTTGCTGTTTATACGCGTCGCTTGTCCAACTTGTAGCTTAGAGAAATAGGGCCCTGGGGCCCTATTAAATATTGCTTTTTATGGGCGCAAAGCAAAATCTGCACCTGCATTGCGTCTGGTTGCGCTGCATTGAAATTAAATACTTACATACTTGCAATAAAATAAGCGTTTAACTTGCTCTGCACTTGCGTTGCGCTGCGTCGGTGCAAATAGCAGATGGCGATATTTAATCGGCCCCCTGGTGTCGGCGGACGGCGGGAATATTTACCACGTGGTGTGCGATAGTGTCACCAACCAAATACTATTAGAGACCAATACCGGATAGCTCTACGCTAATAACAAAGATAAGAGAGAGAAAAATAACCTAGTGGCATGTGGTAAGACTATTGAATAAATTAACGTAAAAACTGTTTTGTTAACAATAATGTTATGTTAATATGTTCGGCGTACTACTGTCTTGGTTTCAGTCATTTTTCTACCACTGGTTCTTATTCAACGAGGAAAGAAAGTTTTCCTCCGCAATGTTAAGTTGGCAGCATAAATCTGAACTTGATAAAATGAGATGTGCTGTTATATGTTGGATTATGGAGGAAACGCAGTCAGTTTTCTCTCAGAATTGCACAAGCTTCTCGGTATTGGTGTCGCCCACTATGCAGTACGTAGGTACTGTATATACGTATGTATAGTCAACTCGTTCACAGTAAGGGTATTACAGATGGAGAAATTGTCTCAGGCGAACAGAACGATAAAGAAGTAGTAAAGAAACGAATCATCAGTCGTATGCAGTGGCTTTAGAAATCCACGAGAAACAGCAACGTGAATGGCCGGACACTGAATCGAAGTCAGGTCTTCCGGATCGCGCGTCCGTTATTTTACCAGTATCCATATTATTTATTGTAAAAAAACACATACTGCCCCATAGCAGTTAATAATTTTAGAAAAAAATCAAACTGGAAGCTCTGTATGGTTTCGAAACGTATATCCCAGTCTGATTGCACGAGTCATATAATTCATATTAACGAATAAAATATTCAGTTAATCACAACCAGCGCTCTACTGTGACGTTGTACAGTTTGCGGGGCTCATATAATCTTAATTTATCGCTAAATGCACGGCCTCAAAATCACAGTAGTGTATACTTGCCCTATCTATGAATGCCGTCGTGGTGAGGTGAGAGGGATTTATTGCCCTCTAACAACGAGGTCTTAAGAACCGTTGAGGTAATTAACTAAGAATGGAGAAACCATCATCAGATCTACATCCTTATTCTGTGTTTACTACTGGTTGTCAGAGTTTTTTTTACGTTTATTAGATACTAGCACTGCGCCCGCGGCGTTGCTCACATGTATTACTTATAACTAGAGCCCACGATTTTTGGCGAAAATAATTCTGCAACAGTTTGCTTCAATGCCTTATGTGCACATGTAAAGCCCTACTTCATGGTTATTGGCAGAATGTATTATTGCACAGACTTGGCTCATTTGACTGTGCCAACAGAAATAAGGTTACTGTGACAGCACACCTCTGTGAATTGCGGGTAGAACCTTAGAAGCTGAGAGTTCAAAAACAGCCAATCACTGACCATAAAGCAGGACTGCATAGGTGCACGCAAGGCATTGAAACAGACTGTTGCAGAATTCTATTCGCGGAAAATCCTGGACTCTACTCATAGCAGAAAATATTTACTTTAATTGAAAACACTCTATGTACACTCGATAGGTAGTTCGAATGAAATACGTAGTTTACGTGGTATTAAGACTGATTTCCCCCGATCACAAAATTGTACATTTACAAGGAAAATCTTGTAAACTAATATCAAAATGTTATCAGTCAGGTAATAAAAGTGAGATGTCAGACAAATTTAAAGTGGTTACAAATATTGTGACCACATTTAGGAACTAGTAAAATAAACTTTAATTAGCACATTTTTTATTTTAAACAAAATAAACCTTGGATACCTGTCACATTTTACAAAACATTTCGTACTTAAAAAAATTGTTTTGTAACAATACAAACAATTGCTGTAAATAGTTATAAATACACAAAATTTGTTTGAAATGTTTGTACATTTACAAAACATTTCTGTAGTGTTACAAAAACTTCTTTGGAAACTTTATTTTTTACTGTGTGCCCTCAACAACATATTTGTTTTTCAAAATCTTCACATGAAGTTAAGTGGCATCAGGGAGTTTTGTTGGGATAATGTTTCGCTGAAATATAAACGTATCTGATACCCCTACTTTGAGGTTAGTGAGATGGTATATGTGGGCTGATGCTGTCGAGGAACTTCAGTAGATAATGGACTGCATAGTACGTTTTCGCCACTTTTGAACGACTTCATCCAAATGGCACAAATTTCATCTTCCACGCAGTTTTTGTATGTCAGATTTACACGTTTGCACAGCCTTTAAAGGAATTTGAGCCCACAACTTCCCGAACCATAGATCGGCGCTACAAACAACTGCCCCACGTAACGTCGAAATTATTCATTAAAACTAATTTTTAAAATAAAATATTAATTTCCTGGGCTCATAGAGGTTGTACAAAACCACGTCTCGATAGAACTGTAGGATGAAACGCCGGAACAATTTATTCCTCGCTGGTTGTACTTGCTGTTCGGATCGTCTGCCTTGAAATTTAAAAAACTAATTTTTCTTCTTAATTAAGTTATCTTAGCCTATACAGTAAAACCTTGCATTACTTTTTAGGTACTTACGTAAGCATCATTCAGATGCGAACAACACCATATCATTGGTTGATAGAAATCAAATTTTATGCCTTTTCACCCCTTTAGGTGTCAAAATTAATATCTTAAATATTTTACAAGTATCCAAGTGAAGTGAAAATCACGACTATAGCCCTTTCAGTTGAAAGTAAAATCGATCATTCATTAAAAATCACATATCACCCCTGTACAGTACTGAGAGTTAAAATTTTGAAAAATCTTAAAAACCTTCTTGCTGCCATTTACCTAATCACCGTCCTGAAGCAAACATAAAGTGAATATATCGATGTGGTCGATATATATCGAAGCTTTATCTAAATCACATTCCAAGACTTTTCACCTCCTCAGAGACTGAATTTCGAAAAACTCTTTAAATTACATTTTAGACTATTACACTGGTGTCTCTTGGAGGTGAAAAACACGACTATAGCCCATTGGGTTCAAGATATATCGACGATTATTTAAAAACACATTTCATCACTTTTTACTCCTTTTCACCTCCTTAGGTGAGGAATTTTTAAAATTCTTGAAATTACTTTTTAGGTATTTGAGTAAGAATCAATCGTAATCAAAAATCACGTCGCCACATAAAATATCAGAATGGTCGATACATATCGATTGTGAATCGAAAACACATTTTACCCTTTTATACCTCGTTGGGGCAGAATTTTTAAAATACATACTTAAATGGTATTTTGGATATTTACATAAGCATCAATATTAAGCAAAGGGCACTTCGACAGCTCGATTGGTTCGACTAATAGAGAGGAGTAATAGAAAACACATTTCACTTATTTTCACCACCTTAATTATTAAATTTTGAAACTTCTTGGAATCCTGTCTTAGTCATTTGTATACGTAACCAATTGAAGTAAAAAATCACGACGATAATCATTTGTGTTCCAACTATATAGACGATTCATAAAAACATATTTTCTCCCTTTTTACTGCTTAGGGGTCGAATTTTTAAACAATCCTAATACTACTTTTTGGGTATTTACGTAAGCAACATTTTGAAGAAATTGATAACTAACCAGAAACCTATTTAAGATCTTTTCAATCCCTTAAATGTTGAATTTCGAAGGATCCTGGAATTGGCTAATATGCATTTTTATGCGTGTCCCATCGAAAAAAAAAAAAAATCATGATGATAGGCCACTGGGTTCCATCTCAATCGTGGTTCCTTTGAAAAAACATTTCACTTCTTTTCGCCCTCTTATAGGTCGAATTTCGAAAAATCCCTTCTTAGTGCTCGCCTACGACCTGATGAATGCTCAAAATAAATTTAAAATACCTAAGTTAGCGTTAATTGGTTAGCCTAAACATATTATTAATGCTTTTATTATAGAATCTTGAGATAACTGTTAAGGTTTTATTTTTATTTTTTTAATGTACGTTCCATAGGGCCTAAAAGGTATGGTGGAGCCAATTACTATGGAACACTTAGAATTGGTGTCCTTTGTGTTATTTTTTTAGAGAAAGTAAGCAGCATATAAATAACAATATATGTAGGTTAAATGTCACAATATGTTTCAATATCATATCTGTTACATATTTCGGGTTTTAAGCGTGGATCAAGCTCTCCACTTGCGCAGGCACATGACCACTTGCAGAGAGGCAGCTGAAGTAATAAAATGTCGGGAGCGACAGAACGCTGAGTCTTGTCTTCCTATAAACTAACCACAACTGTGCATCATAAAGGTGGACTCAATTATAGTTGTGTTTTAACAAGTAGTGCATAATAACTTCGTTAAAAAAATTAAGTATGAGGTTCTGTCAATTTTTATCATATTTTGTTAAATTGGGGCTATCCCAAATGTTTTGTCTGGTAAGTAATCTACTCTTAAGCGTATAGGCTATAATGGATGGTAACACACAATCACAGACACAAAAACTAGTGCTGAGGGTTTGTTACAACTACTATAAGGTTAGTGATAAAATGTATATAATTTGACTGTTATAAATGCGAGAAAATTTGTGTTGGTATTGTTGGAGACTTACAGAAAAATAAACAAATCATAACGTTTATATTTGTAAATAGTTTTATGGCCACGAAGCGATAGTGCTGAGTTTTATGGACTCAAAGGGTCCGCGGTGGCCGAGTGGTCAGACCATTCGCCTCCCACTAAGGCGATTCGGGTTCGATTTCCGGCGGGGTCGGTCCCCGGATTTTCGCATGTGGAAATCATGCTGTTGGTCGGCGGTTTTTCCCGAGGATCTCCCGTTTCACCCGTCCTTGCCATTCCGGCGCTGCTCCATATTCACCACATGCCACCCCTCACCAGCGCTCACTTAACGGATTCGAGGCGAACCGCTTGAGTGAGTGTTATATATATATATATATATATATATATATATATATATATATATATATATATATATA
>PNEQ01005097.1:0-72363 GCA_003012365.1 Medauroidea extradentata | reverse complement strand
AAAATGCGTGGATACCAGTACAATAAAATAAATAAACATTACAACATTACCAAAGACAAACTATCCCAAATCCCTGCTTCCTAGCATTACGTTAAACTTATCGAAATATACATGAGTTATTGTTACCAACTATTAGACAAATTAAATGAACAAACAAATTTTCTTTAAATGTAACGTAGCAAACGCTATGTTACAATAGGTCTACTATACATAAAGTTATAATGAGGAAAAAACGCCATACACATACAACTTAAAATAAACATATTGTTTGCTGTGTTAACAATAATTAAATACCTTCACGAAATAATCCTCGTCTTATAATACGTTTGACAAACGAACATGAGTGCGTTAAATTAATCTAACAGTTGTTAGAAATTATTTACGTCTTCTAAGTACTATCGTGCCAGTCTTCGTGGAGCGACCGACATTCAACCAAAATTTGGTCATTTTTTAAATCTATTGTTTTAGAAGACTGTTGAAACGCAGTGTCTTAGATGTATCTCCCACTCCTTCACCAAACCAATAAAAAAATTAATCTACGTGAGTTAAGTCTGGCGACTGTAGTGGCAAAGCTTCCGATTTTTTCTCCCAAGGTTTCCAGCAGTGCGTCATTCAGAATCTCCATCAGTTAGGGGATACAGAAATTCACAGTACCACTCACAATTTATTTGCGTTTCAATCAAGTGTGGTTCCACGACGTGATTATTGGTGAGTCTACACAATAAGTAAGGAGGCTACAAATGTGTTGGACGTCTTGCTGACGTAACTAAACATTGGTGTCCTTTTTATCAACAGTGAACATTTAGAATATTTAATTCTTATTATATATTATTGTGGCCTCGTCAATCTACAGTATGATCGTCGAGAAGTTCAGATTTTTTACTTACAAAAACACAGGTCTATCGCTAACGGCGTGCATTTGCATGCAATAACGAGTTCCGTTTGTCTGTGATTCCGATAATATTCACCGAGCACAATCGACGTATGAAAGGAATTTTTGTTTGCTTACGCAATTAATTACTGAATAACCGAAATAACGATATAGTCACGCGATACACACAGCACAATATACGTACCGCTAAAAAGCCTCTTATTTGGCACGAGTTCACCTGTTTTGGGCTAGCATGGCGTGGCGCGTTTCAACATCGAGAGGACTACAGAGCATTTGATATCGTCAAAGCGGCGGTATTCAAAGCGCAGGTAAACGGCCACGAATGTGCTTGCAGGGGGACGGAATTCACTCTGAGCAATTGTTATTTTGATCAGAAGCACAGAAGAAATATTGTATCTCTATATTACAATTATTAAACAAAATAATATCATTGTAAAAAATCTTCCTCAAATGTTTAGGAACTTATTATCCCAGACGCAGTATGGGACAGTTACCATACTTCTGTCTTGTAAACATGCAAACTTTTACAAATGTTACAATACAAGTCTGGTGACTTTAGTATGCATCTGAGTGTTTTATAATTAGGTTTAGGAGTGGTACCATAGATGTCTGGGAAACTATTCTACCATACATACTTTCTTAGAGCTCCTATACGCACGTCTGGTAAATTTACAAACTATTTTTTAGAGTGTACTTTAATTAACGTATCGTGTATGTATCGTCTAGATATTATCAAGGTAATAACATGATAACTTCACATTGTACATAAAGGCTTATTTTGTTCGTTAGAACTTGTCAATTGCAGGTATTGTGACACACAAATAATATCCTACATAGTTTCTCTTACATTTTTTGTTGTTCGTAGTGTAAGATCTAGAGTAACTCTTGATAACCTCGCAACAGCAAACATACTGAAAACATTTCCAGACGAAACGTGTTCAGTTTCGCGAGCTCTATCACATACATTAACCTTGTAGCACGTATTGTAACAAGTTATTTTGGCCTGTACCACGCGTGCGTATATGATTACTGAGAATGGGCATATTTCGAAGAAAATTTCTATCTATTTATGGCACATATCCCGTTAAAGTAAATGAAATGTAGCACGTATACGGAAAATGCCTATTTTAATGTGATAGATACAATATTGTAGTGCAGAGTTCCCATCTCTTGGACAGGTTAATTAATTTCTCTTAATATATATATATATGGAATTCACCCACAATTTTTTTTACAATAGCAGCTAAAATTCTGTAGTCGATATCGTTTCCTCCCGTTTCCAAATAATTCCAGGAATTGTAGGTTTCGCCATTCAATATGTCCTTGATTATTTGCTCACAACATATTTTTCCCGAAAAAATATCGGACGAGCCGAGAGCGAAATAAAGGTGAAAATCGATAGAGCAAGAGATTTTTTCTTTTAATAATTATGTAACATTTTATTTCGTTGCCTCACGTGCACATCTGCAGCTCTGTATCGTGGTCAGTGATTGTCTATTTTTAAGGGGAGTGTTAGATAATTACTTGTATTTTTCAGTTTTCTAACCATTGTATTTATTCAAATTGTATTATAAAAATTGTCTCCTTGACAAAACATACTATATATTTTTGATAAACTGCTTGACGTAATTAATAATGGAAGCTTTGATTAATATGTCTTTCAGTATCTATGCAAGGGAATTGTAGAAAAATTTTCACGAATTATTACAACTCCAATATAAGCTGAACACATAACACTAGCACAGAATATTTAGAAATACAGAAGTGAAATAGCCGATAGGCCAACGAACTCAGTCACACACGCCAGCAAAATGGCTTCCCTGGTCAGCAACATGGGGAAAACACCTGCTGCCAATCAGCGTGAGGCAGCTGATCCGATAATCGGCTGCCAGACCGATAGGAAACCTGCTGTAACATGCAGGAGCCAGCATACACGGGGCTGGCATCTATAGTCTCGTACAGCCAATAAGCGGCGAGGTTCTCCTACATCAAACGAACCGTCATGTCACTTCGCGTCTGTATTAATAATTAGTCTGTGACACTATTATGATCTCCAAAATTCAACACAAATGTCTTCTACTTCTCAATATTGCCATATTTACCAAAAGTATTTTAAAACTGTAGTTGTTGCAAAAAATCAGTGAATATAATTCAGCATCTAATACTCCCTCTTAAGCTTTAACTCTTGAAGTCTTGTTCCTCAGCCTGCATATCGCAGACGTGTGGTGTCCAAACATTCGTGTTCTTATTGGCATAGTCAAATGGGTGACGCCTCTGTTCAAATATACGCTGCCAATAACCAGCAGATGTGAACGGGAGACATTGAAACGAAATGTTGCGAAATTCTTTTCACCAAAAATCATGAGTTCTAACAATCGGTGTATCTCTTCAGATCGTTCTTCCTATCATTGGCACTTCAGAAGTTGCGAAGTCTGCGCCATATTTCCGAAGAAAACTCTGGAGCAGGGGGCAAGGCCGAATTTGAACTGCGCCGGTTTCTAAATGGCCACAGAGTAATATTAATAGCAAGGAAAGAAAGTTAAAAAAAAGTTTGGCAGTCGCATCTTCGTCTATAAATATACAGCGAACGGCGCGCGGGCGTTTATATTCATGTCGAGGAATGGAACAGTCCTCTGGTTATGTGACAACAAGATGTGTCCCTTGCCAATTGCTAGCTTCTCCTACCAGGTTCCCGTGGGTAGCACTGTTAAACAGAACTCTTTAAATAAATATTACGTAGCTTATTTCAAACATGTCTATTTCGTCCAGTAATGTTACAAGTGGAATGGAAAGGAATGTACTCTTTTTCAATATAACCCAAAAACATTTGATACGCCCACACTCAGTACAGAACCTATTACCAGATTGTTATCCGTCAAATATTTTAACAACATACATACGAGAATTATACTGAAAATTAGAAGTTGACAGTATGTAAAGTAATATGTACACGGACAAAACGGGATTTTAATTGCCGGCACACAAAAAAAGGGAAAATTAAAGATGAATGCATGCATAAGTCTGGAAAAACATGCCGGTTTCATAGTACTGCTAGAGTTATAATTTTTAGAAATTTCAGTGTCATTTGTGAGCGCTCGTAAGGACATTTGTTGAATTTTAGTTCATGGAAAACAGAATAGTCGAATTTACGTACTGAGTTTGGGAACAGCTGGTATAGGTATCGATATTCGTTCATTAAACTTATGAGATTGAATCAAATTAATGCAAACACAATTTTATATATTTGTTATAGGTATTATACATGACTTTAAAACATATTGTCTTTTTTGTGTACACACATAAATTAACTTACTCTGAAAAAAATCATACAACTTTGAGTTAGGTTATTTAAGAGTTTAGCAGTAACATTAATAGCCAACAATGACTCTGCAACGATTAGTTTCAACTGAAAACATATTACACCACGATTTTTTTGTGTTTATAGCTTCTGGGCTTAAGCCGTGTCACATGCTGTGTCGTCGACAACGTTACGACAGACGTAAGCTGCTATATATCATCAGGTCGATAATGATTTCTTATTCGTTCGTTATGGACCTGACGATGGCAACTATAATCTCCGTCGAGACGTTGTCGAAGAAACTACACGTCAAGTTCAGTCGACAAGAATGTAACAACAATAGCCGCGAAAGCCTGATATCCACTATGTTTTTTTTTATTTCTTATTTATTGAATTTATATTATAGGCCTAACACCTCTAACAATTCTTCTGGGAAAATCAACATTCATTGTTGTACATATGCATCGTAGTGTATACAGATAAATGTATTGTAGAGTTGATTGTATAGCACAAATGAAGAATCTTATTCTGACTGCATGTAGACTAATTCTGATTATTTTTTTTCAGAAACCCTATCAATCGTTTATAATATGTGTTTACATAAATATACAAAATATTCTAACAACCAAACCATTTGATTTTTTTTTTTTTTTTGGTAACGACTTTACGGTAAGTATAGGATCTAAGTAGTGAAAATTATTTTGCTAGAAGCCAAAGTAATATCCCAAAATTTACTGTAACAAATGGTTTGTAATACACACACACACATACATATATATATATACATACATATATATATGTGTATGTCTGTATGTCTGTATGTATGTATGTGTATATATATATATGTATATATGTATATATATATATATATATATATATATATATATATATATATATATATATATATATATACACTTGATAAGTCAAAATACATTTTTAACACATAAATATTAACATTCAAACTCAAAATAGCTTCACTGGCACTTACTTCACATCTCATGTTCGCTGCAAGTGACGCCCAAAAGTATGCAACTAGCGAAGTATGTGTCTCGTGTAAAAATGATTTATTTATAACCTGAGACAAAAACATGACAGTCGCCGAAATCCGCCAAATGTCTTATGCAATCATAGCGGTGCAATTTGGTAACTAAAACGTTTCTGAAACAGCGATACAGTATGTCATTACGGAACATTTTACACCGTGCAATACATAAATTTCACTCCCACCGAAGACCCTGGGTAAGAAGCTGCATTCAGGTAACAACGTGAACATTTTACATTTAAACGGATAATATATACCTAACCTTCAAGTGTTCTGGCAGTACGAAAAAAAAAGAACTTCCGACAGTTTACCGATCAATCACGTTAAACGTATGTGCTTCGTTAGCTTATCGAGCAGAAGCGGTTTTCAGTTCATCCATTAATTGTCACGTGACTGACCTAAGCCGCAGTTTTCAATACGCAACGGTTTCGCTTTACCAGACCTTCAGATCTGAGGGTCTCCTACTTATCCGGTAAAAATTTCCAAACCAAAAATATTGCACAGGAAAGCGATACAGCGAAGGGAAAAAGCACACTATCAAATATTTACGTCGTGCTCGGTTGTACATAAGGTCGAGGGAGCACCTAGAAACCTGTGGCAGGGCGGACTTGAAAACTTCCGTGACTCTGGCCGGCCGGGTTTTACACGGAGTTTTCGCCCTCCCTGACTTCCCACCCCCGCCATAACATCCCCTGGGCATCTCCGGGCCAGGATGCCTTCATACATAATGCATGGGCGAATGATGATGCCGCTTCCTGCCATTACAGCTTAGTTTCTTGGGCAGTGCGGCAGGCCGCTATGGACACGCAACCACCGTCTCTCCATCAGGAGTAAATGATAAAAAGCAGTTTGAGGTTAGCAATAAACAGGTAATGTCAACGTGTCTAAGGCGTCTGTGGATACCACACGGCTTTATAAGATGGCTGCATTAAAACCTGCGCGTCCATCATACATTAAACCTACACTTATGTCACCGTTACAAAGATGTGATGATCCCCAACGGTGAACGATGTTTTCAAACGAAATGGTTGTTTGTATAAAGAATATTTAACCTAATAAAGATTTCAGAGTTTCAGATATTCCAGGAAGCACTGGGATGAACACCGAAAACGAGTTAAGTTATTTTATTTCTATTTTAAATATTACTGTTTGTAAGACCGTATGGTATAAACAATTTCCTTCTGACAATAAAGCTAGTGTCATATTATTAGAATTCACGTAAAGTAAATATGTAAATTTCTTTTTAACAGTGATTTTTACGTTTTAATGTCTAGTTTTTGTCATGACATGTACAAATAAAAAGTTTGTTTCCCACTTTTTGATTGAGACGTCTGTTCTCGCATCAGGAATTTATTACAAGCTGTTTAAATAAATACGCAGGGTGATCTATTTGGCATTATTAGCACAGGCAGATGGCGAACATTATATTAAACTGCTTCAATGCCGATATTGATGCTGCAGTTCACACTGACATTGAATTTGGCAAAAATTCGTAACATTGGTATTGGGTATTAACACCAAAAGCACGTGAATTTTTGTACCCGTTTTCGTTGCACAATGTTTTATTTTATTAACTTAATATAATTGGCAAAATAATTCTGTCAGTATTTAGCCGTCTGTAATTTATTTCCGAATTGCGGAACTCTATAAAACCGAGCATATCGGAATTGGTTTCATTTATCGGAACATAAAGTTATACTGCTAACGAAAATGCAATTCACAGATGACACTATAGGTTTAATTGTTGTTTATCTTAGTCGTGATGTTAAATTGCTCAATATATGTTCGAAAGACTTTATTTTAAATTACGTAAATATGGGGTTGTTTTGAGGATGTTTTATAACTAAGTTGCAATTCAAATAATTTTAAACACACATTAAAAACAAATCTACTTATCAAGTGTTGCTAGAAGAGAAAAGGTGAAACGCTACAATTTTACAATTTCTGATGTCCTTTTCAAGTGGACGTTCATCATTTAATAAAACTTCACTGACTCAAATGTCAGTAACTGAAAAAGAAGGAAGTGGAAAAGCTCCATTGTGGAGCGCTAATATTTATAACAATTATTTAACGGTATTTTAAGTAATTTTCTCACACTTGTCCAAAAAAAATTTTAACTTATTTTAACGTAACGCTTTGAAAAAATTCAAGACTAAAAGTAGCCATACGATGCACAATTGTATGCAGGTGTTTTGAAAAATAATGCACTGTCCGTTCGCAAAATATTATTTTGCTTCATTTTGGCTAATGTCACAACAAAATTGGTGATAATTTGTGTGCAAATATCTGAAAAACTACATGTTACCAAAAAAAATTAGGTTCGCATTATGATATGTTAGTGACAAAACAACGTAAAGATTCTTCGATATGAAAATTATATGTTACTTTTTTTGCTTTTTGGAAAAAAATATCTTCAAAACAACTGTAAAAATTACCAGGCGTAGCTTAAACAAAAGTCAGCTAAATATGGCACGTGCTGCAGTTCACATACGAAGAGCAGGTCTAATTTCTTTGAGCATCTTCCCCTTTTGCCCATTATACAACGTGCTAGAAGGTGGAAATTAAAAATTTCCACCGGCTGTGTTTTGTTACCTCCACCCTCTTCCTCCCCTTTTCCGGCCAGGAAAACAACAATCCCGTGTTCTTAGCGCTTTCCTCTCAGCCGCGTTGCATCGGTTGGCAGAACTCTCCGGAGACAAAACAAGAGCGCCAAATAGTGCAAGAGGGAGAGGGAGAAAGAGGCAAAGAGAGAGACTGGGCGGAGAAAAAATTATACACACAGCAGCAGAACATGAAAATGCGATCATAAATCTAGCGAAGCGAGGCTGTGACGGGAGATAAAACAAAGTGCGCGGGAGGACTGCTCTCTCTCTCCCCTCCCCTTCATGCACATGTCCTCTCATCACGGCTTGTTGGCGTACACAAGAGTATGTATGCTCTATTCGCGGATATACTTGGCACCCACTCTGCCACTCCTTTTTTCCCACCCCTGCCCCCCCCCCTCCTCCAACAAGCGATGTTTCCAAGCTACTAAACTCGCACATCTGCGCCACGTGTGAAGCGAGCACTTGCCTGTACCGTACTTGGTCAGGATTGCTTTCCTTCTAGCTGAATGCCAGATTAGAATTTGTCCTTTTTTTCTTTATCCACTCATATAACGTAGTCGGTAATCTTAAACAGTACTTCTTAATATTTAACGTGGCATATGCATTCAACTATTTATTTCAAATTAACGAACAAACAGTATATAAGTGTTATAAAACTGTGTCTGCAGTACCTGTATTCTACTCTAATACAATGTTCTCTTCGTTTATAAGTTACCGTCACTTATATTGTAAGTATGAACTATAATGATTTTGATTTTTTTGTACTGACTGAATTTTTCATATTCTTCTTTATGCAAATACCCTGAAAAAAAAGCAAGACATATTATTAAAACCAATATATTGCTAAAGCAATAATTTTAGGCACTTTCGAATGAAAAAACTAATGGTAATTTGTTTGAACCTATTGCCTGTTGAAATAGGGCGAGTGTAGTAAGTAGGCAAACACAGTAAACGTCACAAAACACTTTCAGTATAGCTCCACAAATAGAAAGTATGTGACCAATGAGTACAAACGTAATATCCCAAGTGTGATTATGACAATCATTAGCTAAAACACATCAAATTGCTTACCAATCAGAATAAAAGTTATACAGAATATATCATAAAGGAAGTAATGATGTAGACTATGTAATATTTTGTAGCTTTACAAATGCAGTACCATGTATCGACTAATTAAATATATCATGCATAGAGAAAAATTAAAATTTCGAGGTATTTTTGGTTAAAATAATCTCCAAAACATAGTAGCATGTTTCTCGGACCTTACTTGACTGAACGACATTATTAACGTGAAACAAGCAGACAGGGGTACAGACGTACTTATTATCCAAACCGTCATTGACTGTTTGCTGTATGACGACAACTGTATCGTAGTTGGAAAGGATATCAACCTTTTAGTTTTGTTGGTAAAATTTACACCTGCAACATCAGAAATACTTTTCTTGAAGCAGGGAACGAGTAAGGTACAAACAGCACTGTATTCGTCTCGTAGTCCAAATAATAAACCTACTCTCCAGGAAAATAATTGTATACCTGCATGCTTTTTCAAACTGTGATTGCACTTCAGATATTTTCAATAACGTAAAATAATACTTAGGAAATTGCTAGAAAAAAGAGAAGACCTTGTGAAACCAGCTCAGACTTTTAAAATGAAATATGCTTCAATAATGATGCTGGAGAAAATGTTTCTCTTAGCCTACGTAGTGCACAAGAACATGCCAAGTCACTAAATAATAATTCTTTTGTGACTTGGCTTGTTTTGTGCGCCACATAGGCCACATTCTTTACCACAGCCTTTCAGACAACCATAGAAATTTTGTGGTGCTGGTCTAAGGCTGATGCAATAGGAGATGAGCGTGGTTCTGTGTGCCAACCCCAGTCTTGGGAAATCAATTTATTCCCTTACCATCATAATTGCACTTGATAAAAAAACATGAAAGCTGCGAAATTTTGCAGAGTCTTGTGTGGGTGGCAGTGGTTTTCATCAAGTGCAGGTATGAAAAGCGTGCCTTCATGAACTACTGTATCAAAATTCAGCAATCATTTTAACCACTATTTCACAATAATAAGAACAATCTTCCTTGGAAATTTGTTAACATTTCGTAGTCCGGTGCATTGTGGGCCAGTATAAAAGTGTTGCAAAAATACGTAGATTTACAAACCACTGTTATAATGATATAGAGCCAGATAGATAGGCCACTTTAAGTTTACACATTTTTGCTATGCAGGTTACGAAAAACATTCATAGTGTTAACACAAATTATCGTTGTGCTAATACAGATAGTATAATACAGTTTTACAAAGTTTAAAATATGTTATTTCGGGAGGAAACAATTATGTTAAAAATAACATTCATGTAATCATTCTAAGTTTGTAAAATTTCACTCGAAAAGCAGTTGAAATTCATAGTTATTTTACAAATAAACGTGAAGCTAAGATACTCTCGTTTTTTTAAGTTCTCACGCCAGAGATTAATTCCAAAGCTATATTATTAGTACAGAGTTGTACTTCTGTGAACACATTTAGGACGGTTAATGAATTGTATTAAGCATAGCAAAATCATACTCTTCGCATCCATGACCAAAACTCCCTCAAGATTCGTAATGTTACTACACCGATCTAAGTCACACAATTTAACAGTGTATTTTATGACGGCTATATCACAGTGGTATTTCAAATAAATAAGTGCTGGTCATAATTTATTCAGTATGAGAAATACTTTACATAGTTTACATTAACTGTCGTATCGTACCCAAAAACACAGCATGTTGAGCGTCCGAGATAATGTAAGGTTTACCAACATTCCCTTCTGCCTTTCTGTACTTCTCTCACACACTTTCGCTCACTATCTCTCCCTCTCTCTCCCTCTCTCTCTGACAAGATAATTCTGTGTCTCTTTTCCCTACCTATTTCGTATCTATGTCTCTACCTCTCTGTATATTTCCTTATCGATGTGGCTATCTCTCTCTACCTTTCTCTGACCTTATTTATCTCGCTTTATTTCCCTCCTTTGTTGCCTTTGTTTAAACGCATGCCACCGGCAAGCGGAATTGAAGTGATTTATTTATACAAGTTAGATTGTTTTGTAACACCTGGCGAATAACATCCTCTATTAACCGGAAATTATAATTCATAACTGCAAAAAGTATACAGTAAATCACTCCAAACTCTTCGTCACTTGATCACAGAAAATCATTTTCTCTGAAGAGCCGAGAATTCAGGAACGAATTGTAGATATGTAAAGAGCACCAATAGAAAAGTAATTAAGTTACCACGAAATTATCTTAACCTAATCACACAGTTTAAGAAGACAGCTTATGAATACTATTTGTATAATTTCAAATTTTGCGGGCATGTAAAATGTTGGTTTTATTTTTAGTAAAATATAACTAATTGAACAAGATATCTGCAACATGCCGTTTCACAACCTAGCTACTATCACTTAAACCTTGCTAAAAATTATTGATTTACATGAAAATTTATGTTAAAGTAAATAAATATAAACGTGGCATGTACACAAAATAACTGTATCACTTAAATTACTCAAAACCATAAAGAATTTGCACATAGTAAAAGGTATTGAGTAGTTGTATAAATAAAGTTAACATTTTATAATTATAATTTAAATTACTAAATAAAATGTATTGAACAATATTTCATCAATATATGAATGTTACACACCATAATTATGATTCCGAGAGCAATAGTGATAATAATTGAAATATTTCTGCCATGTCTATATGTATCCTTTTAATTGTATTTGATAAATAACAAATTCAATCCACGCTTGTATATATTAAACAAACTATTGTAAGAGATAAATTTTAAAAAATAGAAGGCGAAATTGAAAATAAACTAATTGTATACATACAGAATGTTGCAAATTTCATGTCAATATTCTGGTGAAACAATCTTCACATCTAGAGGAACAAAAAATGTTAATAGGTACGAAAACGCATCGTTTCTGCGCTACAGTTCACAATATATGACGTATGGTTGATAGCGGGTGAGCAGGATCATGTTGTTGTGGGGCGTCATTACAGCAGTACGTAACATGTCACTATGCCACACACTACGCCACTAACAGACAGAAGTAACAACTTTGGCAATTGTTAGGAACTTGTCAAACCATATCGTCGGCACTTACGGCTCTAAAGAAAATGTTCAAAAGCACGAACACATGACTCGACCCGCCGTAGCATCGACTACTGGATACGTTGATGAATTCCTGGGGAATTTCCTATTACGGCGCACCCCGCCACAATACGATTACGAAGTGTTTCCTTGTCATCTACAGGGGTTGCATACACAAGTACCTTTAAATGCCCCCAGAAATAAAAGTCTAGTGAATTTAAATCAGGGTTCCTGGGTGGCCACGGAATAGAGCCACCTATACCAACCCAACACTCGTCAAACATTGCATGTACAGATAAGTGCGCAGGAGCTCCATCATGCAAGAAGCGCATGTTCTGTCGTATGTGTAATGGGTAGAGATGATGGTTTATCGCGGGAAAACTTGACTATTTGCTAGGCTTCAACGTACGTTCAGCTTATCAAAAGATTACTGGCTTTTCCTTGTACGCGAAGCTACTGCCCTATTTGACTAAGCCAATAAGAATACCGGTATTTTAATATTTGATGCACGTTATTGGTCTATAGACAGCTACGTTGTGTCAGTGTTTTCAAGGCTATGTTGGCACAAAACATTTTCGCGATATACCATCATCTCTAGTAATGGGACATCTTCCAACAAAACAGGCATGTTGTTCGTCAAGAACGCTTTGTATATATCACCATTGAGTCATCGTTGCTGAAAATATGATTCTATTTAACATTCACCCACGATACCAGCCCGAGCATTGACAGAGAACTGTTGTTTGTAGTGTGTTTGCACCATACTGTGAGGATTTTCCATAGCCCATATGTGTTCATTATGATAATTAATTATCTGGTTCCGTTTCAATGTTGCTTCATCAGTAAACAAGACCGCATTACAGACGGCAGGGTTCAAGCACTTGCAACGCTCCCCTGGTAATGATCAGGGGAAACCATCCCCAAAACATCACCAAGACAACGCGACCAAAAACTGCCTCTACCTAGACCTAGACAGATATTGGAATTTATCTCTCATAAAAAATTACATGAAATCTTTACCTGAGGCAACCAGTAAAAAATTAAAATATCAAAGACAAACAGACTTTAAACAATATCAAAATGTATTAATCACTTGCAATTTCAAGTACAAATACTGTACATCATAATTATTATACTATCATTGTAAACATTAACTGTTAATGTCATACACAAAATATACCAATAATTTGAATATCATTAAATTATGGCTTTTCATAAATGCCATACATAAAACAGAATAAAAAGTTTAATTGGCCTCCAAATTTTAAACAGTAAATATTACTCTCTGTAAACAGTATATTTAACATTTAATACATTGAACCTATGGTCGCACATGGACCAACCTCCAAGTAAAAAACAGTAACATAATTCTGGCTAGTACTTAACTTAACTGTGGCACAAACAGCATTTCTGAGCAGGAAAACGATTCTGAAAACGTAAAGTCTCCTCTCTCTGATTTAAATCCATAGCCTCCGAATCCGAGAGTTTCTCAACCAGAGCCTCCTCCCTTCTCCCTTTCCATGTCCAAAACTCCGCTATTTATTAAAACTAGTAACCAATCACAGATCAGATACAATTACATAATTACAACAGTCCTGCCATCTACGCCCCGCGCCATCTATACGCTTGCAGCGCAATCTACTTTTAAGTGACGCTAACTACAATAACCAACATGAGTGTCAACTTGCGAATCCAAAATCCTTGTCTTCAAACCTCTTCAGTGACGTCATCCCCGATGAAATGAACAAGCAAACAATTCGTTCCTCTGCTCAGTTGCCTACCGTCCGTCGGAGAACACACCAGCACAGCTCGTCGTCAACACCAGGTAAGGTGCATTTTACCCTCCGCGCATGACAAAACGTACAGATATATACGATAATTTTCCTTGAAATAGACGAGGAACGTCTCACACTGTCCGCCAAACCAATGGCAAAACGTACGACGAACAGGAAAATCCGCAGGTGTCAGTGCTAGAACACGCTGTACATGGTATGGAACGAACATGTTTTCATGAAAATCTCTCCATGCCAGTGTATGGTCTAATTATATTAGTTACTCTCCGTGTACTTAAATCGGGGTTTTCGTCCACTTCATACAGGAATGCCTCTTCCAACTCCGGCGTTCTCGTCCATCTTGGCCGTCCTCTGTCACGATTGACTGGTTTGAAGGTTCCATGTTTCCTGAGGCGGCGATGGATTGCTTCAAATGTACGTCTATCAGGACACCGTCGTTGTGGGAAGCGTGCACGATTCAAAAGCTGTGTGGCACTGCCGTTACAATTTGCCAAACCATACACGAAATGTGTCAGTGATGCACGCACGACGCTTGATCCACCTCGATGCTAGAGCGGAAAATGTGTGCGTCCAATTCAATCGTTCGTACGACTCATCTGGTATGGGCATGCCTACAGCTGCGATGACGCGCCATAGCAGCATGATCCTGCCCGCGCGCTATCAACCATACGACAGAAACGGTGCGTTTTTGGACCTATGTTCAGATAACATTTTTGTTCCTCTAAACGTGTGGGCTGTTTCCCCAGAATACTGACATGGAATTTTGCAACATGCAGTAGATGATCACGTGATCACGATGTAATTACAAAATTGCGGCCGGTTAAGTTCTCATAGACCATCATTATACCACGAAACGCCAGAAAAGTCAGTATACAGACGACCAGTAGCCTTGCGTTTGTATTTATGTAAGCGTATTCGGTGGTTAACAGATAGCATGAGGTCCTAAACACCGAGTGCTGTGGGAAATTTCTTATTGGTGGTATTACTTCTGAATAAAGTTTATTTCGTTGATCTTTGATACTTTATACACAATAAGTGACTTCATTAGCCACCGGACCCTAACATATGTCATATAAGTATTTAACTGCATTGCATTTATATGGTCCCTCCACCATCAACATTTTGAATTATCAGTGGCCGAAGGCAATTCCCGATGTAAGCCACGAACGAAATCGTATGCAAATTAATAGAGGTTTGCAAATTTCGAGTTATTATCCGACAGCAGACTCGACTTCACTTTTTGCTCATGTGATTTCAGTTGTTGCCCAACTATTTGTGTGGCACATATGAAGGACTTTTATAACCAATGATACAAGGTCAACTCTAAAATTCCCATTATTCTGTAGTGCGAGCAAATAAAGATGCGAAATACGGACGGCCACCTCAACCACTAACCAAAATCTCTTGGCTCACTCCACTCTACTGTCGGGAGTAGGTATCGCATTGGAAGGCAGCCGTGATGAGCTCTCCCACGCCGGAAGACAGCCAATGGGACAAAGTTTCAGCCGCCAGGCTGTCACGGTCGTGACGAGGACGCGGGGGAAGGAGGTTGGAGCTGTTCCCTCGACTTCCTGGGCGACTCGCGCGCGGATCGCAATTTCCTGGCGCCGGCCGCGCGGTCGCCCGGTGGCGCTCAGCGCACACACACCACACACGAGGGGAAATATTAATTCCGCCCGTGTTTCCTGAGCCCTAGGGGTGGTGGGGGGTGCACTTCACGGGTAAACGGGCCATCGTGGTCTGCTCTGCGGGATGCATAACCGGGCAAGTCGACGCTTGACGAAACACGTTACCTACCAGCTTCGTGCTCGCTCGTTTCCGTTTTCTACTGAGCCTTTGGAACCTCTCTCGTGATCGCTGACCTTGGAAGTGTAGGTTCCGTAAATTGTCATTCATTAAGGCAACGCCTAGTAGATTTACAGTAATTTCGACAGTATTTTTTAAAAGTTATATAATTTTCATATCGAAGCATCATTACATAGATTTTTACAAATATATCATAATTATCTCGAAATCTTTCAGTAGATATATATCTGACAGTATTTTTTCAGATCATTTCTCCCAAAAATATCTCTATTTTTGTTATGAAAATGAGTTTTTTTTTTTTTTTTAACGAGCTGAGCATTATTTGCGGTAATTTTTAGTCACATATCTACATTATGTGTTTTTGGGTGTAAAATCCCTTATTTGCTGGCAGTTTTCAGGGCACCTAAAAAAAGCTTAATAAATGCAACGAGAGGAACGGAAACGTCAGTTGTAATTGTACGAAAGTTCTACAGGTTCTGGGCTCCAATTAATTCTATTTAACGTCAAAATACTTGTCCTTACTATTGTCAGAACCCTAAGGTAAACAGAGCCCGTAAGTGCCTTACTAGATTTTTCCACCTGGTATGTTTTGGCTTTCCGCCATTTAAAATTTCGCTAAGCGTATAATAGCGAGGCTTCCAGCGCTGGTGGGGGCGAGCCAGAATGGAACAAGAGAAACGGGACGTCCTCAAGAAAACCCGCCGACAAACGGTAACGTCCGGCACGATACCACTTGCGAAAATCCGAATCGACCCCGCAGAGAATTTAACTCGGGCCGCCTTGATGGGATCCACCACTTACTAAATGAATGACAAAAACAGGGTTTATGTTTAAATGATTTTAAAGGCCAGCACCATAGTCTGCAATGAAATATATTTATTAGTGGCCAGCAGTTATTTACATTTTTATTATTGGCTCAGCAACATAACCGAGGTGTCAGATAAGTCAAGGACCAATTGTGAAAGTGATAAGAACTTACAGATGGTGGAATTGTAACTTGTGCCTAAAATAAAACCCGAATTTTTGCATGTCTCTACTAATGAACCGTCCCAGCATTAGCCTGGAGTGACTTCGGAAAACCCTGGAAAACGTGAAGCCGGGAATCGAAACCAAGTGTTCCCATATGAAAAGTGAGTGTTTTTCCATTGCTCCACCACGTCAGAAAAGAATTCATTGCATTGCAGTCTAGTACAGCAAACAGTTAACTTTCCCTTAGTAAATTATCATTATCTTCTGTACTTGACTTACCAATGCTGTCCAGTTAGTCCCATTGTAAAAGAATTTAGTTCCTGAAATAATCGCCGGTACCACTCTTACATTCATTGTGATAATTTACCGATACAAAAGTGAACAATGTTTCCGTAATCCTGCCATAGCCTTTAGTGTATTGTGTATCAACATGGACATTTTTTATTTCCGTATATTTAATATGATTTAATTCCTTCCCCTGTTTTAATCAGTCGCACGGTGAATTTTTTTAAAACTCCCAAATAGTTCATGTTTATTTATAAATGCAACAGCTTAATTACGAGAAAAAATTTAATTAATGTTTTATTTGTTAAAATTGTAATTACGTTCTACGGTATTAGAATTTTTACACGTTATTTATTTGCCCGTGCTTGTTTTATTTAATTAAAGGAATTCTCACGTCGTTGCCACAAGAGCGTAGATAATTATAATGCCACTCCGCCTACACTTTTTTATAAGTCGATAAGGAATTTGATCCTTTGTACACTTTTTAATTGAAAGGTGAAAACGTCGAGGAAAAGGGAGGAATTATCTTGGTTTGTATGATGCAACAGGGATAGTGAAGGATCAAGGTGAGATGTGCGCTAATATTGTTCGTTATATTTATTTCAACCTCTTTACATATTGCTGCAAATATGTTCGTTCATATTTGACATAAAGTTACGAAATAGAAAAATCACTATCAATACCGTACATAGCCAAAACCTGACAACAGTAAATTCAACGTTCTTCATTGTGCAACGCCTGTGCCAGGAGTGGACCCAGCTCTGTATTCTGGAGGGGGCTATGCCTCAAGAGTGATCAAGTGCGATACACTTATAATTTTATATTTTTTTGAAATATCGTTAGTTTTGCAGCCGATACTTAAAGTGTAGTTTCCTCTTACAAAAAAATTTTAGCTCTCATAGTTTTCTCATAACGATGCGTCAAAGTCAGAATTCGTGTGTTCTGCAGCCATGCAAATAGTGAAGATCAATCAATCTACTTAAACGAAATAATTCACTGTGAATTTGCATCCCATTAAAAATGCAATAAAACATTTAAAAAACCCACAATACCATATTTTGAATTTTTTGAAAAATCACAAAAGTACAGAAAAAATACAAAATTCAACATTTTTTAAACATAAAACTATTTCGCCGGATGTTTTTTAATATTTCATTACGTATCCCATGGCACGTTAATTCACTATGAATTATTTCACTTACATATGTCAACTGGTTTTCACTATTTACATGGCAGCAGAACATGTAATTTTGACTTTGACGCACCGTTATGAGGAAACTATTCGAGCTAAAATTGTTTTGTAAGAGGAAACTACAGTCACAAGTATCTCATACAAAACTGGCTATTTTCATAAAAATATAAAATTATGATTTTACCGCACTTGAACACCCTTAAAACATAGCTACACCCACACCCCTAGCCAAAAAAAAAAAGGGGGGGGACGGGAGCCTCCCTCGAAAAAATTCGGATTATTAGGTACAAAATTGCGCTGTTAATCAGTTTCCAAACTAAAAAATATATATTAACATACGCTTAAAGAAATTTTAATATTTTTGGGGATTAATTATGCTTTAAAAGTGAAAACCATTGTGTCGATATAATATGGATTTGTAGATTTTTAAGCTTCTCCTTCCATATTGTTGCAAAAAAAAATGTTGTGTTGTTATTGTCGTGTGGCCTTTTATAAGGTTCAAGAAAAGCATGAGGTAATATTGTTATTATTTTACTGAATACTTACTTTGTCCCATTTTTTTCAGCAGTCTCAGAGGGGCCAGGGCCCCTATGCCCCCCTTCCCCCTTATCTGGATTCGCCTTTGGCCTCTAAGTAGAATCTTTCGCGCCTTATTGACTGATAACTACGACTTGTAATGACAAATAATTCTTACAGATTGTGTTGTTCTCCTTGATAAATTAGGACTCTGAGTGTTTTTGTAAGGCTCAAACATTTTCAATAATGCAACGCCTGACACAAAAAAAATATTACTCAAGTTTATGTGGACATCCAGATGATGTATTTTACGCTCTCGGGTCCAAGAAGTGCGTAGAGATAAGGGCGACAGGGTACGAACATTATGCCTTGCCTTAGCCTCTAGGAGTAAATCATTGAACTTGTAATAAAATCCTTTCCCCGGTAACTCGCTTCTGTGAGACTTTCGGGAATGACCCGATAATTTTACTATGTGATATTTTAGGTAAAGTTGTGCAGTAAATGCCTATACACTCTTATATCATTATTCATTAGTAGAGGTACGTCAATTTCGCGGATTCATCTGGCAGTAGCCTAGATTGCTCAGTCCTGTACACGCTCTGGATACAGTCGATTATTTATTGGCTTACAACATTACAAGCAATAGCTCTATGAATCATTTCCTTATTTACTACTGGCTTGCAGTAGTCAAATGCGTTTCGTGACAGCTTATCACACACGTGATTATGAATTATATATTTTTGGCGTTCAACCTGACCTGGACTGTATTTGCGAAATTGACGTACCTCTAATTATAAGTAGAGGTGGTGAAATTTCGCGAATTCAGTGACCAGCATGTTAGAATGAAATATCATATGCGTACTCACGACCTGTCTTTTCGTTCACTGTCTGCTGTTCCAGCAGCTACTGGACAAATGTCGGGACTTGAGTACGCATAGGACATTTTATTCTAACATGCAGGTCACTGAATTCGCGAAATTTCACTATCTCTATTCATAAGCCAAGAATTGCTATGTCTAAAAATTACTGCAAAAATTCCCATTTTACCCATTTTCAGTCAGCAAGAAATTAAACTCAATGGCCTCGCCTACCACGCACTTAAAATGTATTGCAGCATGTTCGTAAGTATATATTTACGAAACTATTCCTCATATGCCTATTGCGCCAATGCACGAAAATACGGAATGACGGAAGGGTGGTTTCAAAACATCTCTTAGCATATAAAAATTATTTCGGCTCCTCTCAAAATTGATAAAAACATATTTTCAACCTGTTATAATTGAAAAACTAATCAAGGGATTCGTGTGAAACTACTGTAGGAACATGCAAAGGCATTTACTTAAAACTTTTCACCAATAAAAAGATAGGGTCAGCACTGAAAGTGTCAGTCAGGCGAGTGGTCTAGATACCACTGCACGACGCTTCAATGTCTTGCGGTAGAGATGATACACACCAGATGAGCCGCTCAACATTGCCCTTGACACCGTGCCTCACTCATACAAACGCACGGCCACAAGGCGGGCGCCTTAATATACGAAAGAAGGGGATCAACGTGATATGGACTCGTGTAAAGTTATGTCAATGCTATTAATAAGACATAGCTCACGTACGTTGTTTTAAATAAACTTGTGTCGGCCGTTGGTCAGCACACAACTCGGCAACCTGAACAGGCGGTCACCTGAAGGGGTTAAATCGCGACCGTTAGTGCAATCTGCCCTTCTTCATAGAACGAGAACTCGTTGTGGCCTTTAATTAAGCACCGAAGAGGCTTTAATCGCACTACAGCCGGATATTTTACGAATCTTCAGTTGGAACTTCCGCAAAAACATCACAATACAAAGGATGTAGCGTGAACGTACAGCCTGCTTCCCTTTTTGCAAGGACTACACAGAAAAAAACCGTCAGAAGTGCTTTTTCGCGGATTTAAAGCTCTCCTCTAATCTAAAGTCGGAGGAGGACGAAAATAGACTCGGCTATATGAGTAACCAAACTCCTGGCTATTTCAGCCATGTTGTCTAAAGATGGAATATACAAAACCACCTAACAAAACCGGTATCGGTAGCTATTTTATCCTAATATGGATAATATGAATTAAGAAAAACCCGAAAGGCGTTTCTCAAATCAGCAAAACAATGTTATTTCATCTCATGAAGACGGCTGTGCTAAATTTAATGGATTCCTGTTGGTTTGGTACAGAAAAAGTACCTACATTAAATATTGTTGAGGTCATCGATCTTGCCTTGAAACATTGCATGAATTTTTACTTCTTTTCTTAGTATTACGTTTGAGCTGTTAGGCTCCATTGCATGAAACATTTTCCGTCCAATTCTCCTCCTGCTTATGCGACGTGAGGGAGATGATTAACTCCAAAATGTTTTGCTCGAGCCTGCTTTCCATCGAGAGCTGAGAACAAACTGCTGGGAAAGCTTAGTATAAATTTACTTCATTTCCTAAAATGTCTCCGTATTACGTTGCTTTACTGTCGATTATTTACTGTTTATCCATTTAATAAATAAATGTCATCTGCACTGACAGTAAGCTTTTAGTCGAACTGAATAAAATTTGCTTTACGTAAACAAACAACAATAATTTGTTTGAATATATTGAAATATGTATTTATTGCACAAGCGTAAAAAAAGTTGTTCAGTAAATCTTGATATTTGTTTGACTACGCATCGAATTTTAGACTAAACCATCAAAAATCACGGGGCAGTACCGAGAATCGAACCCAGAACATATATCAATGGGGACACCTCATTATCATTCACGGCCAAGACTGAACGTTTGTGATTGGCACATCATGAGGGATAAATTGATCGTAAAAAACAAGGTTACGCACAAGTACATAAAGAATTCCACGTATTTATTTACCGTTTTCAGTAGAAATCGTTATACGGGTGTTGTTTGTACTTCAATAGTGCATCACTATAAACACTTACAAATTAGAAATGGCCATGTAATTCTTGAAGTGCGGTTACATTTTATTGCTTGCGCAAACATTTAGCTATGGTTGGAGCAATAATATTAAAATTGGCATACTTCGAAACAAATTGTTACAGTTGCGTGAACCAAATATTTTATTAGTCATTTGTTAGTAACTTTTCGAAATAAAGTACCTTGCATAATTTGTTGAGTCTACAATATCAGGTAGGCATATGATGTTTTAGTTTTTGGTTATGGTATCAAAACACTAAACTTACATAAATATTTGTTTCACCCTATTCAAAAAACAAGCATTTGAAATAAGTGTTTTAGTATGCGGCAATCGAAATTTATACTTTATTTTATTCAAAGCTTCATTATTTAATGTATTAACAAATAAAGTTAAACTAAAAGTAATTCATTAAATTGCCTTTAAGCTAATTTTGTTGGATTAACATATCATCTAAAGTCATGTACTTGAATGTGTTTTATATGAGACGTCAGAATACGTCAAAACAAATAGAGAGACTGCCGTTTTTACATATATACACACAGATACATATAACGTATATTTCTTAACTAATGTTAAAAAATTTGGGAGGCGTTTCTGCATCAAAAATGAGGTATAGTTATCCGATGTATTTATTACCGAGAGCAATTCTGAAGGGAGAAAACAACCTTTGAACGTCAGATTTATATTTTATCAAAATATAAGAAACGCTTGGAGTTAAATCAAAATTCTTTGCACAATAATTATTGTTATTGAGATCTTACACCCACCAAGAGACCACTCTTTAAAACATCCTCCTTCATGAATATAACGAGGGTGGTCTCCCTCTAATTGACCAGAACTTTGGTGACATGGAGTGTTCAGAATATTTCATTTTGTCTTTCTAAGCAGTACTGCCTAAGAAACAATAAAAGTCATCGTAATTCAAGTCGATAGAATACACCGTTTATATAAAAAGAATTGAAATAGTCAGTAGGTAGCTGCAATACATTACATGTCACGTGAGCATTACAGCGTGTACGACGAGATTACAGCATCGTTGTCACTCGAATTTCAGTCGTTTTTACAGAAATATGCCAAAGATGAAGATGTGTGATAGGCATGGGTCTATATGGAATGGGTTTAATTAGAGTTTGAATTCCATGGCAGTTTGTGTGGACGACACGATGTATAAACGTTATAAAAATACCCACTGCAGGTTTCTTCATAGAAACGTGTAGGCAGAATGTTTATTCACGAAGCTTAGGAGGATGGAGGATTTGTTGACAAGTATCAAGGTTGAGCGCATATAACGAGGGTGATACTAGCGGGTAGGTAGCTGGTGGGGTCTTGTCGACAGACAGGTCATCAGAGAGAAACCGGGTTTATCTAGATAGGTAGGTAAGGGCTTAAAGTGGTAGTCCACCAGAAATTGTAATTGTTTATATTGTTACATGCCGTATATCTGGAGGCCGAGTAGTCGGAACCCGTGTCGTAACACCTTATGAACTAGCCCATGACTCGCAAGCCAGACGACTATGGTATATCGCGAAAATGTTTTGTGCCAACATACCCTTGAAAACACTGTAGATTCTTGCAACATGTATGATTCGCTAATATACTTCTGACACAATGTATCTGTCTGCAGACCAATAACAGGCATCAAATATTACAATAGCGGGATTCTTATTGGCTCAGTCAAATAGGGTAACAGCTCCACGTACAAGCTAGAGCCAGTATTCTTCTGGTAGGTTGAACATGTATTGAAGTCTAGCAAACAGTCAAGTTTTCCCGCGATATACCATCATCTCTACAGACGACTGTGTGGTGATAGTCATGCCAATCTACGTCATAGAGACCTGTTTCAACTGCGCCTTAACCCTACGAGGCCGACCTACGAGGCTCAAGTCACATCCGAAGCATGATGTAATGTATATTGTTAGATCCCTGTAATTCGGTGATACCCCAGAGTTTCACCCAAGTATATAAGCGCGGAATCAACCGATTTGGTGGAGTTCGCTATTGGTTGTGTTAGAAGAAGGTGCTATGCTTGTAAAGAGATACTGGGAAGACATCTTGGTGACGTCACAGTCTACTGTGATGGTGCAGACACATACTTTCGGATAGCTGTATTGGGCGAAACAAGAGTACTGCTGCTGGGATCGACGGACAACAAGAAGGTGCGCGACGGGAGTCGAACCGAAGACTTCAAGAGTGAAGACAGTGGTGCACTCGGGAAAGTTATGCTGATACATTTACAACCGTAGACATTTCTCACGAATATTTCGTTGCTATCCATTGTCTATCTTGGAAAGTTCAAACACTACGAATGCCCTTAAACATGTGTCGATCGTCCCTTGAGCTTAAAGATGCATGAAAACTCGATAAACTAATAAGTAAAACATACTCGTCCGTGTACCGTTCCGTTGTTAACAAGATACAAGTTTACATGATTATTTAGATTATTAAATAAAAGTTGTATTTACTGTGAACGAAATGTTGTGGCACACATTTGTCATGCAATGTAACTAATGAGATAACTATGATTAATATGATTGTATATGGTAACTATCTACATCTTAGAGGAAAGTACCGCTAAAATCTTAAATATTCATAAAGTTCTGATCGTGAGCGAGGTTTTAGACCTAGGGAAGACACGGTAAACTTGTTATAAATGTATATTTGAAAATTTTGTATTCAATTTGTTTTCAGCATTTACTTATATTTTCAGGGACTGTTTCTCATTGTGCTAAACAAGAGCAGCATCTTACGTTTAGTATAAACGTGTTTTTAAATTAAAGCAATGTTAATGTTTGAATCATCTACCAACCACATAACATTGCTGTCAAATTATCAGTACTGCCGGATTCTCTCGTATGCATTAAATACGTACAGTAGCTCATATAATGTGGGCCCAATGTAAATAATAGAAATTAATAAATAATGCATGGTTACAAAAGTCTAAGTAAATTTGTGGGTTCATGTATTCTACTACTACGTGGCAAATACTACGTGGCAAATTAAGTAAATTTAACAGACCGGGGAATCATTAGCACTAGCTGCGGTATTTTTTTTTCGAATAAGGTACCTTTATCGAATATTGCCCGCTTAATAGTGCGTAGTAGGTAAATAAACGCTGAAAACATCAGTTGATTCCTACGCTTTTTTCGAAGCCAATATGGATAAAATACTCAATGACAATCCTAGATAATGGTATTTGCCAAATTTATGAGTAAATATCTATACAAAATTACTAATTCCTTACGCGTGATCCCTTGCGCCGCAGTTAAATGCACGAGGTTCCAGCGCCAGAGATTGTGCTTCAGAAGTTCGTAACACTGGAAACTATTTTGTTTAAATCGTTGGATAAAACTATTGTCTATAATTGCTACTATTTAATTTTCTCAATTTGGTTTCAGTGAACCTACAGTTATAGATTAATGCTTTTATGTACCTCGCCCTCTTAAGGTTAAAAAATCATGTGGGCCTGAGTAATTAATTATGTTACTAATTAATATAACGCATAGATTATGTAAAACATATATTTACTGATGGTGCATGTTCATACTGGATACTAGTGTTTATAGATCTCACATCTATCTCGGCATTACCGCACACTGAAGACTAGTGGGCCATATTGAGAACTGTGCCAAATTCGGTACAGGTACCTTAAATCTCTCTTTTCGTAAATTTCGTGAAAAATTAATTACTTCTGTTTATTGCTCTCAGGTTTTCAAAAAATTATTTCGCCACTACTAGTATTTCTTTGCAAAATTGCTATGAAGCATACATAACGAATGCTGCAAAGCTGCAAAATATACTGTATATGATAAACCTGCATGAAATGCTGGCCTCACCTTAGATTACCTGCGTAATAATAGGCGAAAATCTTCAATACGGTGCCCTGACTCTAAGATGCAAACAGTACTAACAGAAGTTAGAAAAAGGTTATAAAAATTTAGGTTATCAAATTTGCCAGAAAAAATTACCTACACGCAGAGAAATGCGTTTACGCATAGTATTTATGGACAAAATAATTCATGTGGATACGTTTAACAAGCACTGTGGATCTTCGTAGTTAAGTAATACGTTTAGCGAAAATTTAACCATAACGTTTCAAGCTGAAAATGTAATTATTAATTTGGTATAATTCCCAGCGTAGCCCGAAACTATTTGATGTCGTAACCAATGCACGTTCTATGGAATGAATCGACGATGAGTTTCCCTTGTTTTCTGGGGATAGAATTGCAAGGTGAACTAATGCACCTGAATACTAAATGAGTGAGTCGTGTACAGGGATCGTATTCTAGATATCTTGATTACACACGAGCGTAGGTTGTTTAATCCAGATATAGATTCTACATGGTTAAAACAGCAGGGTTATAATCCTACGAAAATGGTCTTAAATGAATGAGAGTAAAAAATGTTGCAAATATTGTCAATAAAATCCCTTAACGTATTTAAAGGAGTGAGTATGGGGTCATGTCTTTTCTACTGAGTGTCAATTCAACTCACTGCAATGAAACAAAAATATTACAGAAATCACGTTATTATGAAGCTGAAATGTAACATTACACGGTAAACTAATTTAAATCATCACTAACAATAACAATTTAAGATATACAGATGTACTTAAAAATTCATTACCAAAAATTTCTGTTTATAAGATGAAAAAGTTAACCATTAAATCTAGTAACAATATATGCTGGTTAATAAATTACATAAAATTTAAACACAACATAGTTTGACAAAATTGGCTTCTTGTTTCGTATAAAAATTAGAAACGAATTTAACATGAAAATTTTACGTAATTTGCAGTAAATCCCTTTAGACCACCAAATCAAAAATCTTTCGTCTTCATGGTTTTGTTGTATACTTTTGTCGCAGTCGATCTCGGAAGCTTTTATTCACAGAAGGATAAACAAGAAATTATGGAACAACATTAAAAACTACGGAAAGGTACTTTCCATGTTTTGCTTTTCCCCTCACTGTATTCTGATTTTATATATATATACACACCCACACCACTTTGACAGATGCCACATTAAAAATTTTATTTTACTACTAACATATATTGTTCATTATACATTCATGATTTTTTGAAAGATACATTCAACTTTTTACATTATTTTAATTCATTAATTTATTTATATTTGATATTGTAACGTAATCAATATTTTCTCATGTTATAAAAACCAATAGCCTAGCGATATATAATTATTTTTCTGGGAGAAACCCTTTTAATTATTTTCTTATTATTCATTGTCAGTTGGATTTTTTCCTTGTGTAGATATATTTCCTTCGTTAGCGTTTGATTCATTAAGGGTTGAAGTAATTGGAACGCTCAGAACGTTTTCATCATAATATTAAGCTGGAGGGACATTTGATTGAGTTTTCGAGTGGAGAAATAAAACGCCAGTAGCCTATTGATCAATGTTCGTACTCCGCAAGTAAGAATCGATTGTGAACTCGGGGCGCAATAACCCAAATTTCCAAGAAAAGGGAGAAGGGGTAAACATAATAATTGATTTTCAAATTAAATTTTAAGGACGTACAATCGTTACTATCTTGGATAATAGAGTTTTGTTTTCATAAACTGACTTCGCATTACATATCATTGTTAGAGATGATGGTATATCGCGAAAATATTTTGCGCCAACATACCCTTGAAAACGCTGTAATTTCTTGCATGTGATGTACGCCTGACACAATGTAGTTGTCTGCAGACCAACATCAGTAAAGGTCAGAAACATTCGCGGGTTCACTGACTTGTAGGCTAGCTTCCAAGAATATCTGCGAAATCGTGCAAAGAGCAGGTGTTTATTAGCTGCTCGCTGACGTAGTGAAATGGGCCAGTATTCTGCTACGGTTTCAGCTCCTTCCAGGAAGTGTCGAGTAAGTCAACGGTCAATTGTGAACGTGATACAGACCTATAGTTGCTAGAATTCTAGCTTGCGCCTATAAGAAAACGGGAATTTTTCAGGTCTCTAAATATCAGACATAAAATATTACAATAGCTGTATTCTTATTGACTCAGTCAAATAGGGCAACAGCTCAACGTTCAAGCGAAAGCCAGTAATCTTCAGGAAAGCTGAACGTGCATTGAAACCCAGCAAACAGACAAGTTTTCCCGCAATATACCATCATCTGTAATTATGGTACTAAAATAAAGACCATGTTAAATTACTGAATGCAGACGTTTAGTTTGTTTAAGGTTTGCCCCTGCTTCAATGATTCAGAAGGGGAGGATATTCACTTGTCCCCCCCTCCCTTGTTGCAACACCTATGTGAACTAGCGTTGTGTTGAAGAAATTAAGATAGGTAGGAGCTAAACTTAGCAAAGTTTCATAAATAACTTTCAAACGCTCGTAGAAGAATCTGAAGTTATATTAATAATACAATGGGATATACGGTGAGTTACTATCTTGCTGACAACTGTGGTCTTTTTTCTTATCGCCTATAGTGTTAACCTGAAGCGTTCAAATGAACACATGCTCTCGCAGGGAGAAACCAGAAAATCGGCTAAACAATAAAATAAATATATCAATTTATTTTTAAAGAATTATCAAAGTATGAAAATAATTACTTTGTGACTTGTAGGTTAGCGTACATAAGAGTAATATGACTGATTATTGTTAAAAAGGTAAGTAAAATTACCACACTTAAATTTTAAAGTTAATCAATTGTATACGTGGTTTATATCACAGATTCACCTAGCGTAATTTTGTTTTTTATGTTAGAAAGATACGCGTATACTAAAAATCAAAAAATAGTATTATTACAATACATACACACTTTTATATGTATGTGTCTGTGTGTACCTGATATGTATAGTGTCTCCTGCAAAGGTGCATCATTGTTCAAAACGATGCAATACCGATTCATTTATGGTATTGTGTTGTCTTGTGGATGTACCGCATCGTACAATCGGGTGACGTAACCGGCCAACGACCAATCATGAATACCCATGTCGTAACACAGGTCGCCGCTTTCTAAGAATGAAATGAGCGTTCAGTTTCTTGAAAGGGACTACATTCTTCACGTCTACATCTCTTGCATGGAGACGTTGATCGTACGGTCGCCGGATGCTCAGAAACATTGATGGAAACATCTCTTCACTACTTAGATCAATAAAGAGAAATAATACTACTTAGATCAATAAAGAGAAATAATAAGCGAAGCCATCAAATACTTCGGAAACGAACCTTCAGAATTGAATTCCACTGCGATAGGAGAAGGAACGGGAAGACAGAATCGAGATAGAGAATTCACTTTTTACGTATGCATTAGGTATTTCTTCTAACACCATACTAAAGGTGTTTGTTGGTTATGGATAGAACGTCTGTGAAATGACTGGAAATAATACGAAATGAAAAAAAAAGTGAGCCATTGACTAATATGTAGTTGGTCATATATACTGATAATGGTTGTAGTAGTAACTTAGAATCATACATTATTATAAACACAATTAACTATTTTATAAAACTTTAATGTAGCGTATTGCGAAATAGTACTGATTTTATATGTCTGAACATAGGGGCAAGTAATAGTGACGCAACCTTATTGCTGGTGAATGGAAATATTTGTGTGATGTAACATGTGTGTATGGTGTACAGGAATGGTACTATCAAAGAAAAGCCTTCCAGAGAATTCAATAAAATCTTGAAATTGAATGTTGAATTAATTGAAAATAATAAATCATTTTTTTTCTTCATCATACAATCAAAATTTCGCTTGCTCTGCTTGCTGTCTAGCCTATACACTTTTATTATTGTCCATAGTTAGTTTTTTTGATTGTGTGAGAATTTCAGCGCATGCTTAAAACAGATCACAAACAACAGCAGGATTAAAAAAGTAAAATAAAAACATATTTAGTGGGACTTTGTCTGTAGTAAAATGAGTTCAGTTATTTTACTCTGGAAAACAATTTTTAGTCGTCGCTTCCTTCACTACAGGAGTTCTTTGTGATTTTCTAGTACTAAGTTATTTGTAATATACATGAA
Source organism: Medauroidea extradentata (assembly GCA_003012365.1). Classification (NCBI taxonomy): domain Eukaryota; kingdom Metazoa; phylum Arthropoda; class Insecta; order Phasmatodea; family Phasmatidae; genus Medauroidea; species Medauroidea extradentata. The sequence continues at coordinate 42,916 of PNEQ01005097.1, read as the reverse complement.
CTTTAAGGGCGAGGTCTACCGCAATTTACATCACCATTAATTAATTTTTTATTTGTACCAGATATTTATTTTTCTTATTTTAGACACAAAATATGACTAAATTTGGCTCTTATGAAATAATTTATCTCTAATATTTTTTGCGTAATGGCTTGTTAAAGTAATATTTTGCATGTTTCCGTTTTAAGGACTACACTAAAACCAACTGATATACCAAACTCAAAAAAAAAAAAAATCACAGTAGATAAAGACATTGCAGGCTACAATGTCATGATCATAAAAATAAAAAATTAAAATATTTGCATTTAAAAAAATGATGAAACTTAAAATAAAAATTTAAAAATTTCAATAATTTTGTCGATCCAGAAATGTTTGACTGTGATGTCGAACCGTAGATGTTTGACACGGATTCTGGTAATTATGTGTTCATCGTGAATATCGCGTGAAACGGTATTTGTTAATTTAAAAATGTTAAACTCCCTTGAAACTTACAAACCATAGACGAGGTTGTCAATTAATGTACGTGAAGTTTATGTTAGTGTTTTTGTTTATACAGATACAAAATTACACCTAAACTTCCTGTAAACCGAACACAGCAAAAATCACTCCATTCATAACAACGTAAGGGGAATACAGAAATACGCCAAATAGTCATGGTGGTTATAAACATTGCATAACCACGTAGTTGATTAAAAAATCTCAACAAAATAATTTACTTTAACACTTATGAAAAGAGGTGAATGTAAATTGACATTTGGTAGATATTATTAGTGCGACTAATTTCTGATATCGGATAGTGAAAATCACAACTGCATCAAGCCAGTATCTATTATTAGTGTTTTAAAAATTTGGACATAAGATATGCGCATCGACTGCGAAACCAATTCGATCATATTTTGTCGCGAAAGTGTACAGTGGAGTTTGAGAGTACTGAGCAGCACTTCTTTTTCACATCATCGTTTAATGTCGCATACAAAGAAGCTATGGCGAATTATTGGAAGTCTCTATAGTTTTCTTAATTATGAGTAATCTTTTCCCGCGTTGTCCATTCAGAGCATACACTTATATTGCTATGCTGGCGGACACTAAAATGAAGTTGTCTATAAAACATGAAACAAATATAAGCATAATTTTACTGTTTTCCATTATCATTTCTTAAGGCAGATATGAGTCTAATATTAATTTATCACCAAGAGCAGTACAATATGAGCCATAAAATTAATACACGTCTTGTGGACAGAACAATAATTCATAATGTGATCGGGAAGTATTAAAATTAATTAAAACGACTGGCACGATACTCGCTTAGGTGGATATTCTGAAATAAATATTTGATACAATAACAACTAATTACAGAGTTTCAATACAGGGCTTTTTTAAGTTAGCAACCGACGTATTTTTGTACATTTTTAAGTAACTAATGTACCTCTTCTTTTTCATCTTCAGTTGCTCAATAAAGTGCATTCCTGACATGCTTCTTATTTTTCCTTGCGTTCTTCTGCATGGAATTCTATATTTATTATTTGCCCTATATCCTCTGCCTGTGTCTCTCTCTCTCTCTCGCTCTCTTTCTCTCTCTCTCTCCGTCTATTGATCCATAGATTTTCATCAAGATTTTTTATATACATGTCAGAAATCTCTTTCATCGCCATTTCGACTACCTTCACGCCTTTAAAACTTATTTTCAGCATAGTATCCGGAGGACTTATAAATTGCTTTGACGTGATGCCAGAACTGTCGGATTCCTTAACTTACTCATAAGTGCACAGTAAATTTTCATTTAAAAGAGTACTTTAAAGACAGTTTACAACCAGAGAAAAAAAATTTGATTAATGTGGCTTAGCATATTTCAAGAAGAATAAATGACTAAACAATGAATCTCACAAGGTGGTGAAATACTGTTTGTAGAATATCAACGTACGTCACTTGGCCAAGTGTCTTGTGTGTTCTGATGAGGGTCACTCACACAATAACTCACAGACAAATGTACGCTTCTTAAACGTAGACTAACTATCGTTCGTACACATACTCGTTTTGTCAGTTGGCGTGTATATACACAATTACTGCAGATCCTCTCTATATTGCAGTAGCGAAAGGAAAATATTCGCGAAGTCAACGACCTGCATGTTATAATGCACTTTCCCACGCATACTTAAGCCACGACAATTTTTTGTCCGTTAGCTTCTACCCGCTGGAAAAGCAGACCGTTAACCAATAGACAGGACTTGTGTATGCATAAGACAGTGGAATCTAACATGCAAGTCATTTAATTCATAAATGTTTCCTTTCCTCATTTTTTGTTTTACTGTAGGTCTTTTTCCAACACGGCAACATTCGCTCACAATGGCATATGCCCAAAAAGCTTATGTTCATAATACGATCCCATTGCAATAATCGGTCAAACATCACTTGTCTACTGTTTTATGAGTGGGGTGAACATTCCCCACACAATTCTTTATAATATATATCATATGAAAATATTCACCTACAAGTTAACTTTTGCAATGAAGAATGCTTATTTAATTCCAAAATCACATTAAATACAAATTTCCGCATGTGTCCTTGCAAAGGTTACATAAAAAGGCAGCGATCGCGAAGTCAAAAACCGACTTCACTTGCATAGAAAGTATCAACCCGCCCGCTTCACTATTTCTAGTAATATTTTTGTCCCAGCGTGAAACTGCCAAGAATATTTTTTTTAATGTGATCAATGAAAAGGCAGATGCAACAGGCGAGTAATAGAACGTTTTGTCCTATCCATGCAAATGAGTCACCCACTTCCAGGCCGAATGTAATGAAGCTTCGTAAGTGAATCATGTAAACAAAAATAATTTAAAAAAAAAAACATCAGAACAACTTACCACCAACCAATTTCCACCACCAAATATTCCATACTTTGTTAATTTCAACGCGAACTGTATATATTTATTTGTATTTCATTACTTCATTTAATCTTATGACATACAATTGTTAGACACGATGGTTTATCGCGGAAAAACTTGACTGTTTGCTGGATTTCAACACACGTTCAGCTCATGGCTTCCTTTTGTGCGTGGAACACTTGCCTTATTTTACTGAGCCAATAAGCAACCTGATACTGTAATATCTGATGCCTGTTGTTGATCTGCTGACTGCTACCAGACGTACAATACCCAATCATGTATGTTGCAAAAAACTACAGCGATTTCAAGTGTATGTTGGCCCAAAACATTTTCACAATATACCATAATCTCTAGTAATTGTACTTCGAGATTGTTAACTCCTGGCGTAATATGCGAAAAAGGTAAAGTACAATTTACATACACATATATGTGTGTGTATGTGCGTGGACAGTCTTGTTTACTGCAGCAAACCTACACTTGCAAAGCCCTAGAGTTTCTGCAAATTCTGCTATGGGCTGTTGATTACGCATGAAACCGGTAGATAATACCATCATTATTCGTATGTGTAAGGTGACTGTAGACGCTTGTCGGTACAGATCAGTCCAAAAAGCCTATGAGCTCCTACTCCTAAAATTAAAAATAATTATGAGGAATTCCAAGAGTGAGAAAGTAAAGGTACCTAAACTGTTTGGCAGAACTACCTCAGTTAAAGTACAAATCCTTAATTAATAACATATTTTTTTTTATTTTTTAAATTTAAGCAATAATTTAGTAAATTATCTTGGCCATAATTCTGAATAAACTAGGGTAACTGGGTACATTGTTCTCAGAAATAGAAACAGTCGACATAATCTCTACGGCTGAATGAACAACGCGAGGTTCTACCCGCAAATCACAAATGTGTGGTGTCGCAGTAACGTTGACCTGATTGGCACAATCACATGAGCGACGTCTTTGCACTAAAACGTTCTGCAAGCAATCACGAAGCAGAGATGCAGAAGTACTCGCAAGGCATGGGTACAAATTGTTGCAGTCTTATTTTCACCAAGAACCACTGCCTCTAATTACCATTTATCTAGGGGTAGTGAAAAATCGCAATTTATTATTTATTGAGCCACCGTATTTTGAAAACCAGTGAAAACAGCCACCGTCTTGCATGGTTGTAGGGTGGTTATGTAGTTGTTAAAAGACTTATCACTGGGGACTTTAAATTTTGCGTTTTCTTGTAGGCAAAAGCTAGAATTCCAGCGACGGTAAGTTCGTACAACTTTCACAATTGGTCCTTTACTTACTGGACACTACGTGAAAGTCGCTGAGACAATAATAAAAAGTTAACTAAACTGCAGGCCCATGTCACTGTGTCAGCAAGCAGCTAATGAACAGCTGCTGTTTGCTTGAGTGCACATATATTATTGGAGACTAGCCTACATGTCAGTGAATCCGCTAAGTTTTCCGGTCTCTACTTATCTCTAGAGATTATGGTTTATCGCGGGAAAACTTGACGGTTTGCTGGGTTTCAACGCATGTTCAGCTTATCAGAATATTACTTGCTTTCACTTGTTCTTGGAACTGTAGCCCTATTTGACTAAGCAAATAATATTCCCGCTACTGTAATAGGCCTACTTGATGCCTATTATTGCAGACAGCTACGTTGTGTCAAGCGCACGTCACCCAGTCATACATGTCACAAGATACTACAGTGTTTTCAAGGGTATGTTGGCACAAAACATTTTCGCGATATACCACCATCTCTATTTATCACTAATAACTAGAGCCACGATTTTGTCGCGAAAAGATTTTTGCCCCACTTTGTTTCAGTGATTCACGTGCACATCGGCAGTTCTGTTTCAAGGTTATTGGCAGCGTGTCTATGTTCAGACACGTTTCTCATTTGACTGCACCAATCAGAATAAGATTATTGTGAGACTGTACGTCTATAATTTGCTAAAGCCAGTGAGAGTAAAATCATACAATCACAGACGATATAGCAGAGCTGCAGGTGTGCACATGACGCATCGAAACCAAATGTTGTAAAAATCTTTTCGCCATAAAATCGTGGCTCTACTAATAACTTGTAGAGGCGCACCAGAGTTATCATTAGCCCAGTCAAATTGGTACACACCAATACCAAAAGACGAATGTTGAAGAAATGTGCATGTCGTATTGACAGGAGCAGGAACGTTTCCGCGAAAAAAAAAAATTGCAACAACTTACTCCAATAACTTACACGCACATTTTCATCTATGGTTCGTGGTTATTGGGTAGCGTGTCATATTGCAGAGACGTTGCCCATTTGACTGTGGTAGTCAGAATAAGAGTACTGCGACACCATAGTCTAAAATTTGCAAGTTGTACCCTAAGACACGTGAGCATCATTAGATCTAATCACTGACCATGAAACAGGAATGCAGGTGTGAATGCAAGGCACATAAACAAGCTGTTGCAGAATTCTTTTCGCTAAAACTTCCTGTCTCTGTGCATTGAATCTTAGCAAGCATTGAGTAAATTTTTCCTGTGATATACATGAGCGACTCTTCCTATTTCCTATGAAACTCTTAATGGTGAACATACCATTTTATTTGTGGAAAATATTGTTTGAAGTCCAACACATCTTATAATTGGTGTGTGTTTGTTTAATCCGGTTGGTATATTTTCCCATACATGACAATCTTTAAAAAAAAAAAAAAAAAAAAGAATGCATTTTTAGCCATTCCTCTGAACACGAAAATCGTGATTTTAATAAGAGTGCGGTAATTTTTATTCTAACATATTATGATGCCTGTGTTCCTTTAGTAGATGCACGTGTGTTATCTTCGTGAAGAAAATGTCTTCAAATAAACGTTACAATCGCAACTACCTACCCCGAAAATACAGCAGGATAGCGTACAGACTCCCACACGCAGGTTGTCGTGGTTGATTTATACTAGGCGCGCCTGCAGAGAAGCCGTGAAAGGAACACAGCCTGTGCACGGACCAAGTGTATATTCGGCGTGGTCTCCGCCTACACAACTTCTACTGACGAAACCCCGGCACGGAGGGGGGGGGGGGAGGCCGCCACGGGTAACAAATGACTGCGTCGCCAGCGAGGAGTCTGTTATTACATTGCTATAGCAGCAGGAAGACAGGGGAATTGCGCTGGAGCAAGTTGCTACGTGATGAATGTATTCAGATTGTGTGGCGTCCCGTCGCCAAGGACTTCCTTGGGTATTCCGCGTGTGCGCGCGGGGGAAAAAATTAGTTTCTACGCCTCCGGAACGCCTCCACCGGTATTTTTTTTTCTCGCCCCGCTGGCACATTCAGCTCGGCGCCTGAGATGCGAGGTGTCAAGTTGTCTGCTAGATGCGGAGCACGTGAACTTTCCTCGCTGTCTGCTGAATTTCCTCACCTGTCTCGTGGGCACACCACCACGACTTCACGTGCGAAAACCCCATCTCCCGTACGTCGCCCGCACCGGTGATAAATTGTGCCTGCTTGCTTATCGCGAGGTCACGGGTTCGAGGCTTACATTGCTTGTTCGTTAGGTTCACGAATAAATCTTTACGTCCAAGCATTAAGTAATTTCTTTTCAGTAAGTCTTAAACTGTAGACCGCTAAGTGATGAACAATAAATGATATTGTATAAGTTATTATAAACATAAATATAAAAATAAAGTATTCTATGTATTTTTAAGAAAATATTATGAAGCATAAACTCTGAAGTCATCACTTACGACCACAAATGTTACATTTGCTTTTCTAAGCTGAAATATTAAGTATTTAAACCACTTTGAAAAGGATTACCATTAATTCACCCCTTAAAACAAATAATGTATACAAACACAGAAGTATGTCTGTTGGTCATCTCTAAGACTAAATTATGAACACTTATTAAAAATCAAAGTACAATATTAGCATTTACAATGTTTGTTGAATTCATTTCTTGCATAGTTCTTTAAATAATATACGAAACATCCTAAATAATATTCTTCTCAAATAAAAATAATAAAGTAAATACTGCTATGTATAAACATGGATTTACTTTACAAAAACGTGAATTAAATAGTTATAAATATTGTCGGTAAAGATGCAAGTCTTCGTTATGTCAGAATGATGAATAGGAAAACGGTGCAAAATAATTATTTGCCAAACACAGCAATTTGTTTTCAATTTATAGTCTTTTGACAGACTGGAATGCAGCATGAAGCTATCAGAGGTATTACCTCATTAATAATGTTTGATTATGAACTGTTCTGTACTATGTTGCTAAGCAGAAAAAAACTTGTCAATTGAAGCTGACGAATTATTGTATGTTATAAATGTTATGTATAAGTGTTGTGCATATCAAGAAATTGGATAGTTTAATTTCTAAATAGCAAGGGGCAAACTGTGTGCGGTTAACATTTTCACTGCCTCGCCTTGCAGCTCCACTAAATATTTAAGCTATACAATTTGTACGCTCACATAAGTTTTCTCTAGAGCAGTCGAGGATTACGATGTAAGGAAAGTGGACTTCACGTGACGTTGAAAGCGAGATCATTAGAGATGGTGACATACACCTCGGTATAATGGCTGTATCTGGTAGAGGAGTCAGCATTCGCGCGGAGCGATTTCGGAAAACTGTGTAAAACCGAAATTAGGATGTCCGGATCCGGCAATCGAACCCGGGTCTTCCTGAATGCGAGTCCAACATGTTACCGTTGTGCCACCTCAGTTTTAGAGAGGGCACAAATTTTAACGGCGCCAAGTAGGATTGTAAAACAGCCAAAGCCTCGTAAGAGATGACATATGCTGCCTCTATCAGTTATTACTTTGAACAAGGGAGACGTACCTACAGCACTTCTTGTTACCTGTCAATTGATTTCTTTCTCTACGAACCGGCCTCCGTAGCGTAGTCGGCTATGCGCCGGTCTACGGTGCGAGAGGTCCTGGGTTCGAATCATGGATAGGCCACGGGTGTTGTGTTCTCCATTCTCCTCACTTTAATCTTCATCGGCTCTTAAGGGCGTTCCAGAGGGTAAAAAATCATAATTTTATATAATAATGTGTATAAAACATTGTTAGTTTTGTAGACGTTACTTGGTATTACAAAAATATTTTGCTCTGCCAGTTTTTCCATAATGGCATTTCAGAATCAAAATTTGCATGTTTTTAGTTCATACACCCCCGAAAACCAATCAACATATCAAAACAAAATAATTCACAGCGATATTCTCCGTTCACTCTTAGTTGAATTTTAGGATAAACAAAGCAAATCATAAGCAAACATGTTCATTGGCTGCCGACCGCCATGCACTGTGATCTTGCATAAGAAATAGATCTTTGTTATCTGTCGTGTACATATACATTTACCATTCCATCACTTAATGAGAGAGTTTTATTAACAAATATCTAAAATATACAGACGTTGCAAACAGAATCTACGACGCTATATGTTTATTACTATAACTATGGTTAGCGGACGACACGTCCGTACAGTTGGTTCACGAGTTATTTAACGACTGACTCACTGTTAAACGTACGAGTTTCTTGGTACACTTGCCAGTATTTAGAGATGTACGATACTCTGAAAATACCAAAAGTTTAGTTCAGTAATAATTACCACAGTAAAAATAAGTCAGAAATATTACAATCAGATATATTGTTTTATTTTTTTCAAAGTATTTTTTGACGTTAACGCGTCAAGGTTGTGGTTACTGCGAATGTTTTCTTTCGTTCGTCCATTTTCCGTTCCAGTCCGTCCAAATCACAGCCGCGTGGTCCGAACCAAAGTTCCTTGTTATATTTTGTTCCGTCCTCGCGTCGGTTTATATTTACGTCGCTTAATGCGGATTAGGTTATGTGATGCTGGACGTGAACAGTCGATATATGTCTTCATTAGAACAAACTGTGTGGTGATGTTTATAAGGCAAGAATTAAATCTCGCATAGCAATCTTTTATATAAAAAAACAATATGTGTCGTGAATTATCGACAGATTGTTTGGTGATTTATAAAATGTAATTTTTCCAAAACGAAGTACAAAATAATCCAGGAGGACTTAACAGTAAGTTTAATCACTCATTATGCTAACAACTTTTTTCTGCATATAGTAGTACCAAATTTTCGTTACGTTAGTACCGGAATATTTTAATACAATCGTTAGTCATGACTTGGCAATTACTATTAAATTTTGAAATACACAGTAATTGCATATGATGTCAATATTTTTATCAAGTTTTTATGTAATTTTTGTTTCCCTATCTCGATAACACGTAAATAATTTTCACGCAATATTGTTTTAATATATACGGCGTTGTTGTTTCCTATGATGCCGACTGTACACACTTTTCTCGATTGGAAATAGTACGTCGGCGCGACGCACAAATTGAGCCAATTACAAGCTAGCAAAGTGCAATGATATTACGTTATTTGTTTACTTCAGAATTCTACTTAGAGTGAACGGAGAATAGTAGGGCCTACATGTCACTGGCTAGGGCATTGCGTATATAAAATCCCATTCAAACAATGTTTTGTGTATTTTCAGCTTTTTTTTTTTTTAGAATTTTTTAAATACAAAACTACTTCGTATTAGGTTTTTAGGTACTTAAAACCCTTGTCCGTGACGTGTACTTTGACTGTAAATTATTTCGTTTCATTATGTTCAATGGTTTTCGGGGGTGTATGAACTAAATACATTGCAAGTTTCGACTTTGAAATGCCATTGTGGAAAAACTGGCTGAGCTAAATTTTTTGTAAGACGATAATGTACTCTTAAGTAACGTCTACAAAACTAACGCTGTTTCTTACACACATAATATTATATAAAAAAAATTTTTTACCCTCTGGAACGCTCTTTAGAGGCGGTGTTAATGTTTCAAGCGTATGTATGCAACCCGCATTAACTCCTTATAAATCAAGGCTAATTTTACGTTCGCTATAGCAATAAAAGTATTACACATACCAACGTTACCTTTGCGCTACATTAAAGACACAGTCATTCTTATTTTCGCTGCGTTCTGCAAAATCAAGTATAACAAACGATTACTTCATCAACGTGATACAAAAAAAATGTTTTGTATAATTTGTAGCGCCCACTCTTTATGCTTGACTTCGGCAAACGCAGCGAAAGTAAGAACGACTCTGTTTAACATAAAACGCGAATATTATGTTGGTATGTGTAACATTTTATTGCTATAGTGAACGTAAAATTAGCCTTAATTTATATGGGGTTAATGCGGGTTGTGGACATGCGCCCGAAACACTGACACTGCCTCCTCGTTGTCAAAGAACCGTAAAAGCCTCTCACATCCCCTCACCACATCTTTCTCTACACGTTAATGTGAACTGTGTCAAGTTAAGCAAGAATTTTAAGACATATATCCAACCAATTAGTATATTATTAAGTTGTGTGTTTATTTTGTACCCTCAAAGGCAGTCTTGGCATTTCCGGCCAGCCTGCTATTAGAAGATGACTGGGTCGTAAAAAAAGTCGAGTTGAAGTTTAGGATTTTACGCCGCGTGTTGGTGGGCACAGGAAGTCTTAAGACGACGCGACTTTCTAAAAATAGTTACCTCCAATCCGGCTGCGCTCACGGCATTCGTAAACTAAGTTGTGATTAAGGACGATCGCCAGAAAAACAAAATCATCTTCCAAAACTTTTTATGTCACGTACTCAAGGAAAACTCATATAACATATTTTACTGGGAAAAATGTATTTTCGTCTTTTAAAAAAGTAGCCCATAATGTGCGAAATTTTTTGAACGCAATTTTACTTTACGGCTGGTGTTATTTATAAGGTTTTCATTATTAAATGACTGTATAATATTTCCAGTATGAACCATCCTATGTCAGTTTTTGAGTGTGCTAAGATATAATAATGAATATTTGATTTTGTCACGGTTTTTTTTTTTTTTTTTTCAAAAAATACACAAAGTAAAATAATACCTATGTCGTGAAACAACTGCAGATAACGCCTGCAATTGAAACTATTTTCCGTAAGAATAACAGTTGACGTTTACAACTTCAGAGATCAGTCACATATCGTCGTGTGCTAAATTGCACACCTGATGAGACTATGAGACGTAGAACTCTCTGAAGTCGAAACGAACATGACATTACAATAAGAGACAGGAAGACCAGCGACTTTCCAATCTCTTGTCCGTATTTGGGAACTTCAACTTCGGAAACCACCCCCGTTAGAGGTGAGAATCGGTTGGAGACTAATAGCTGGTATCTGTCATGTTCAAGAGTGCATCTTTAGGTCGTGTGTGCTCCGCACAATACACCACCCGCTGCGATGGGGATATAGCAATTGAAAACCTCAATTCGTATCCTAAACCGTAAGGCCGTCCAAGGATAAGAATGACGTACTCGTGTTTCTATCTTCTTGGATCTCTTCAGGTAAGGGCAGGTTGCAGATTTCAGCAACCACCTTACTACACGGTTTACAGATTTTCGTAAACTTATAGGTTGGCGTGAAAGGTACAAGAAACTTGACACCTTCGATTACATACCGCCAAGAAACACAGTTTAACAAGAAAATTTAAAGTTCATGTAAAAGGATGAGCGAGTCTCCAAACGAATGACCCTTCAATCGCACGCCATTGCACTTCCATCACGTATCCAACCATCAAACCCTTCCTCGTGTTAGGGGAGAGGTGAGGTTAGAGGATTTTACGACCCCTTAACAACAAAGTCTTAAGAGCCGTTGAGGATGAAGCGACGTGTAGGGTCAACACAACAGATATGAACGAGCCAGGATTCGAACCCTGAACATCTCGCAATTTTGACTGGCATCTAACCGGAAGATAGAAGAAAAAAATGTCTTATACGACATATTATGTAAAATGAACTTTTGAACATAATTCTTAAATGCACAAAGTTGACAGATAACGTAAATGTGTAAGGAAGGGTTCAGTAACCTATAATGTTTCTTATGATTTTATTCCAAAAATATCTCCCTACCAGTAAACATGTAAGTAAACGTTTGACTGTTTCTTTTAAAAATGTCCGTACCTACCATCTAAACCCTCCTACGTATCAGTGCGACAAATTTCCGGACATTTTTCACATTGCAGGTATGTAAAATCATGACCGTCTACCGAAGCAAACCAACGTGCGGTTTCATATGTATTGCTTCCCAGTCTACACCGTCTGAACGTACGTCGGCCCACTGATTTATAGTTGACGTGCCTAAGGTAAAGCATCGGTCTCGAGTAAGCATTAAAGCTTCGGCCACCTCACTAACAAGTGTCCTTGCATTTCGACACCCTCATGTGAAAACCTCGTTACTCCAAAATCTATTTTTTCAACAGGAGAAGGAGTCTTTTGCTGGTTACAATCCAACAATAAATCCTCGTGAGCTCTAATTTTTGCTTTAATATATTTTAAAAAACATATCTGGAGATACATGTGAAAACCTCTATCTCCAAAATCAGTTTTATTTTTACAGGAGATAGAGTTCTTCGCTTGTTACAATCCAACAATGGATTTGCAAGAGTTCGGATTTTTGCTTTTAAAATTTTGAAAAACATAACTGGAGATGCGTGCTTTTCGCAGTTGATAAGGAATTTTTTTCGGGGTAGAATGTAAAAATAAAACGGAAAAAAAAAAAGTTACGAAGTTTTTTCATGAGGGTATCGATTTGACGCCACGTTTATTGTAAAATTTTCTCTCACTAGTATGTGTTACTGTGTTTTCATGTAACACTCGCTGATGCCAGTAAGCTGGCAAACAAACCCGAGGCTAGCTAGTTCATGCCTTTATGCGGCAGCATGATTGCATCAAATAAAGAGCTCTTAGAATCTACGTTTTGATACAAGAGTATGATGAAAACAGAACATTATTTTATCAGTTTCTACTGAAATTACAATGGTTATAACAGTGGCCTAAAAAAAAGTAAATGGCACCAAAATAGCCGGTGTAAAGTTTCACTGAGGTTCGTGCATATTCTGCTGCCATTTCCAGTTTGTGATTATTAAAGAATTGTTTTACATGGGAAACTGATGCCAAAAATAACGATTCAGTTACGCAAATTGGAATTATTAACCATCAATTACGTACTCGTTTTTAGCTGTGAACGTTGTCCCGTTCATTACAGAGTATTTTGTTGCGCATCAGATAACTATTCGTAGAATTCTGGGTTCAAGTCTGGGTTTCGGCATTAGTACAGTGGGCGTTCTTCCTTTTGTATAAAACTTTTGTCAGTAAACAACTGAAAAGTACCATTATAAGAAAATTATCAACCATTAACATAAATTTTATATTTACAATAATAAACAAAAATAAATATTTTTCCACATACTGTGCAGTACTTGACTCACATTCTAAAAATCGTGGTTTCATTCCTATTGACTGCTGCAGTGATGGTATTCCTCTTCCTTAAGGCTCGGTTTCAGTTGCCATATTATTTTTTTTTTTTTTTTTTTTTTTTTTTTTTTTTTTTTTTTTTTTTTTTTTTTTTTTTTTTTTTTTTTTTTTTTTTAGAATTCTAAGAAGAAGAATGTTAAATATGCGATTATACCTCAAATTATATTCACAGTTTACTACAGTACTGACATTGCGATTGAGTTGATAACTCATAATTATGCCGCAATGCGCGTGGAAATTTTATATTCATAATTTGCCCTACAAATTGCGGCCTAACTATACATTACTAGCTCTATTTCCATGATTTTCTTACAGCTGTAGGTAAATAGAATTTGCGATATTGTCGCCGATTTAACATTTTTCTTCTCAGAATTCCAAAAAAGCGAAAAATAACGAAATTCAATATGGCGACTGAAACCGAGCCTTAAGGCCACGGGTCCATTGGACGGAGTCATGCAACAACAGACCAACTAGCAATATCAATAAAAGTATTATTTTGGCAACTTCTGTTGTTTATGTACTGATTTAACTCCAAAAAAATTAAGAACACCTAACCAGCATTTTGTTGTTATCTATGGATACACGTTTTTTATTGCATATTACATAAACTCAATTTCAATTGTCTATATCTTGGAAACATGTTTCGTTGGTTGGTCTGTTGTTGCATAACTCCGTCCATTATGATATTTTAGTAAGTTTTTTTTTAAACCGGAAAATGAGTAGACATCGCAAAACCGTTACATAGAAATGTTGGAAAATGTTTGTAATATATAGCTTTTTTTATCATAAGTTTTTATCATTTTTTCTGGTTATCAATTTCAAAATAATTTCATCAAGTCAATAATAAGCCAAAATTATACAAATATACGTTACAATATTTCTTAAGTAACGGTTTTGAGATTTCGTCTCCCTTTCAGGATTTAAAAATGTACTCACAAAAAAAAAAGCATACATAGGAACCCGTGGCTTCAGCAGGTGTCCATTCTTGTTCCAGATAAATTAAAAAACTATTCCTAACATATTTCTTGAAACATCCCCACGTATTCTGCGTACGTACTTTGAGGAGGAGAGAAACATTTTTAACACTGAATTATAATTGTATATGTGTTGTAACGTATCTTCGTATGTTATTGTGATGATTGAGAAATAGAGTAGGGAGGATTGGTGTATTTTCATTAGTCAAACTAACAAGGTAGGAAGAGTTGAAATAAGGCCGCATTCATAGTTATTTTTCGTTACCCTAAATTTTCTCAAGAACAGAGTAAGTATGAGAAAATAATAATTTCTATTTATTTGGTTACTTTAACGTACCCTCGAATAGCACAAGGTCTTGGTAGGGATAGACGAGGAAAAAGTGATGTAGGAGCCGGCCAGGGCCTTCATAAGAAACCAGCCCAGCATTCACCTGGAAATATTTCGGAAAACCCGGGAAAACAGAAATCAGGATGGCCGGAGCCGGGGACCGAAACCAGGTTCTTCCAAATGCAAGGCGAATGTTTTACCACTGCTCCATCGTGCTCGGTGGTACTTACGTAAGTTAAATTTTCAGTTTATGTAGCAGAACAAACCTTACGAAAACTTATAAACATTCAGCAGTGTTCCAGTCGAGCCGTACTAATTCGAACTATCACAAATTGTTCAGTTGTGTGTTAGTTTCAAATACCGACGTAATTGTCTTACTTTCATAGGATTCCTATCAATGCACAGAAATGCGAAGGGAGTATTCCAATTAAGTTATTCATTTATGGTCAAATAAGTCATTTGTATGCCCGCTATGTATGTCAGAGGAGAACCAGTAAGTATGCAAACAAGATTTGTAGGCAATATTCGTTTTGTCTCGGTATATACACCCTGCACAAATATGAGCCGTAAATACAGCCATCGGTCGAAATGCATTAACTTACCGTACTTTTAAAATACAAACTGTATAAAAATTAATAAATTTGCCATTAACACTGTGGCGACAGTGCCCTCACACGTGGGATGTTTGAACTATAATGACCTCACTCTAGATTGCAAACAGACGTCTACGCAATCATTAATAATAAAAGGGCACATCGCCGGAGAGGCCATTTGCTAGATAACTAATTCTATATAATGTGAAAGACAAAAAAATCGATAAATTAATATTTTTATTTTATAACCAGATAATACATTACACTAATCTTTATATATTGATTATGCACCGGTGCAATTATGAATGAGATAAAGAAAATGTTCAAACCTATAGCCCACAATTAAAATGACGTAAGTTCAACTTAATTCAGTTCGCCGATAATATTCTGGTGATCCACAAAGGTTACGTTCTAAAAGCAATCTCAAAGTCCAGCCCGATTACAGTGGCTTATTTATAGTTACAGGCGCATACCTGGATTAACGGTATTCGTCCAGCCAACGTATTTTCACACCAGTCTTGCCGCGAAGACTCGTGTCCCTTATTCTTTACGAGTTGTAACACAGAAGTTATGTTACAGAGGAAGTCGTCATCCACGGAGTTTGCCGAAACTCCTGACACCTGGATACTTTGCCGAGACTTTCCATTAATATACGTATATTGCTTGTCTAAGCAGTAATTTGAAGCAACATGCCTCAACCACACACACGATCAGTGCCAACTTTTACTCTCGACGCCGTCAACCACGGCTCAGTCCGCGACGTTTACCTCCGTTACTCGCTGCTAACCAAGTCCTCATGCTCACGTCTAACACGCACCGTCCATCGCGCACACAGCGCTCCACGTGGACACTTATTCAATCACATTTACGTGGGCTATGTGGGCTAATTATATTAC
Source organism: Medauroidea extradentata (assembly GCA_003012365.1). Lineage (NCBI taxonomy): Eukaryota > Metazoa > Arthropoda > Insecta > Phasmatodea > Phasmatidae > Medauroidea > Medauroidea extradentata. Next base: position 26,920 of record PNEQ01005097.1, on the reverse strand, counting down.
TAAAAACATATTACAGTTACCTAACTAACCTTAATTAAAATATAATACAATAAAAATATTATGAAATATAAATAAATGTGCACTTTAATATACTAATACTAATTAGTGAAGATATATACAACACCAAGTTACTTCCTGGGGCCCATAAGCACATGGTTACCAACTGTGACATGACAAACAACCCCGAGACAACACCAGATATCTCAACACGTATTAACCATACTCATTAAAACTGGTTTCCACGGGTGGTAAATGTTTCAGGGCATTTTCACTGACATGCTGATATCGCGCAAGCGGCACAATTTAAAATTAATCGGCAGCTCATATTCAATAAAATGTTATATGTGTATATCCTGTTTATATAATCCACCAATTCAATAAAACCATTAACTAATTTAACTGCATCCGTTTATTTATGTTTGGTGAATATTTTTTGTATCTCATCGAATTCACGCAGAAGACATTTACCCCATATCCGTTTATGCAAGGTATTCTTAATGCGTCACTAGTATGACTGGCAATCGAAGATGGCTTATTTTCAGTAAAGAACTGTAGGATTAATTACGTTACCTATTTCAGCAATATGTTCACACGTTTTCAACAGAATTAAATTCTTATTTAAAGTTATTGCCTACCTAACTCAGTATGTTTGGATAGAAAAGTTGCCAAGGAATATTAAACATCTGCACGGATTTCCTGGCGGCGAAGCTATGTTGAAGATTCGCCCAGTGAGATCATCACAATCACTTAAGTAACTTGTGGTGAGGGGAGAGGATTTTAAGGTCCATTAACAACGAGGTCTTCAGAGCTGATGAGGGTGAAGTGTGGTGAAGGTGCGACACAACATCCATGCCCGAGCCAGGATTCGAACCCAGGGCTTCCCGCAACGTAGCTCGGCGCTTAACTTATTGCGTTATGGAGGATGGCACTCAAGTAACATGACGTGTATCATGTATGTTTAGCACGTACAAGGGTTATTTCTGAATAACTCGTAGTTGATTGCGATAGATGAGAGGGAAAAGTAATTTTGTTAGATAAAAACTTTTATACAAGTACGATGCCCCTTAGCAATAGCAGCGAAATTAACGGCAGAAATTTACCTTGTGCCAAACTCTCCCATAAGAATACACATTTTATTTCTCACCTGTCATAAAATTAACCATTAAAAGGATATATTCGGCCACTGGAAAAAATATGCTTTAATGAGTATTAGTGAACCTTAAATGGGTATGCAAGTGTAGTGTTCTTTGAATGTTATTCCCTACCAGACATCATTCATGCGTTTTGAGTAGTTTCCAAATATTGTTGTAGGGTTCGAAGCTCTGCACATCACGTGGTGGCCTCGGTAGACGGCCATCTTGAAGTTGTAGCCTCCAAAGTTTCAGTGTTATCGATTCACCTAACTGTGCTGGGTTATAGCAGCACACTTCCACGAACGTAAAATAAAGCTGTTTTAATCCAACACACGATTTTCCAGCCGCCAAATTTTCAAAACATTAATGCAAAGTTTTAATTGCCCTAATTAGTGACTTTTTTTTTACAAGCAGCGACAGTTAAATGACTGATATACAGTTTGTTAACCGGAAACACAAAATAAACAGATTGTTTTGTTTCACGGCTACCACAACACGAAGTAATTGTGTTAATTTCAAAAATAGATTCATAAATCATAACAAAACCCTAAACCTGAAGTTCAACTTTAGTAGACAAAGTTACATTTATAGTATCAGAAGTTATAGCTGTTTACGTATTTTATACGTTTTTTCTTCAATTAAATGTATAAATGTAATAATAAGTTTAAATGGTTTACACGAAATATTTCACAAAATAATTTGATCACAGCTCACAAAAAATATTTGTAAATTCCTTAAAGAAAGGTTTGTAAATGAGTTTAATTGATAGAGAGGGTTAGTAATGTTTGAATATTAATACTAAAACAGTACTTTGATGATATAAGCAAATTTTTTTACTAGACGAAAAGTTTATCCTATTGGTTCAGAAAAGACTGGTTAAAACTACTTTTATTCATTATTTCAGAATTACATAACTATTTTCGACTTATTTGTTTACACTGATCTTCTTGGCCTACATGCCCCAATAAGAAGGTCGGTACATAAGTAATGTTTAACGTCTCTTCGAAAGCGAAGCAACTGGAGATCGAACATTTGACTCAGATTGAAAACAGGGACGTAATCGGCCATGACCTACATTCAGGAATCATTTCAGTATTCACATGCAGTAGTTCCGGGAATGCGTGAAAAACTACAATAAGAATGGCCCTAGTAGCCAAAACAAAACAAAAAAGTTAACCATTTTCACTCTACTTTATACGTGGATGATTTTTTAGAAACTGGATCAGAATAAAAAAACAAGTCGTCAAATTTTGCAAGGATTTGATTAATATAAGCGGAATGCTTACATTGAGACTGACACTAGTTGAGTGTCTTGCGTTCAGAGGCGTCAGTGCAAGTGGTGGGCGCCCAAGAGCCGGCTTACGGGTGTTTAAGTGCGAAATGAAATATTGTTAGTTTTGTAGATGATACTTGTGAGTACATTTTACTCTTACGAAATAATTTCAACTCTCATAGTTTTCTTATAACGGGATGTCAAAGTCAAAAACTTGCTTGTTACACTGCCATGTAAGTAGTGAAAACCAACTGACCTACTTAAAATAATGCACTGTAAACTTACATTCCATGGGCTGTGCAATAAAACATTAAAGAATCCACAACGTAATATTTTTAATTTGAAAAATTCTCTAAAAATACAGACAAAAATTGCAAATCCATAAAATTGTTTAAAATACTAAAACAGTTCGCGGGATATTTTCAAATGTTTTATTACGTAGTCCGTAGTATGTTATTTTAGTGTGAATTATTTCACGTACGTAAGTCAACCGGTTATCACTATTTGCATGGCAACAGAACATGCAATTTTTTACTTTGACGCACCATTACGAGACAACTACTCCAGCTAAAAATGTTTCATAAGGGTATACTTCACTCACAAGCATCGTCTACAAAACTAACACCATTTCATATAAATATAAAATTATGACTTTATCGCACTTCCTTAAGAGCAGCTATTTTATTTAAGCTGTTTTTGCAAGTATTATTATTACAACATATACGGAGAAAATATTGTAAAATATTTGCGTAGGTCTGTTGAACATAATTTTCATGTTCTGAAATTCAAAAATTATAAAAATTTGACTAGTTTTTCACTTACAAAAATTATCTTGAATATTATAATTTTCAAAAACTATATTACGTTTTTACATTGAAACAAATAGGCTGTAAAGTCTAACCTTTTTTTCAACAAATCAATGTAGCGGTACAAATCTATGTAGTAGTTTCACAACATCCGCTCCCTTACAGGATTGAAAAAAATAATTATCTAAAAACCAGTATGAATAGAAACCCGAATTCTTATTGTCCGCATACTTCCAGGCCCTAGTCGTAAGCATTGTGTTCCAACTACACAAAATTCAAACCAGTGTAACAATTATACTAGTTTAGATTCTAGTCAACATGACAAACTTCTAATTTACCCAAACTTCGTTTTGAAATAGAACACAAAAATTATATCAAACCGTCAATTTTTGCTTTAATATTCTCGCGCTTGTTGCAGTCCAATAACACGTAAATTATATCCACAACATAGCGATATTATTGCACGTATCGAAAGCTAAATAATTAAACTACAAATTCCATTATGTACTTAACTTCATTAAGCACCAAAGTGCTGACTGTATCATTTTTATCCGTGTTCGTTATTTTTTCTCTGTTGAAAGACATACTATAGAACTTAGGTAACTCGTAGCGTCTATATGTAAATTTATTTCGTCGAACAAAGCAGTATTCTCCGGACAGTTGTATTTACGGAGATTCTGTTATATCCGCAAACGCTGATTTTACAGAAAACATCTAGCTAACGACTCATCTTAATATTTTTTTATGGAGTACGTCAGTGCTGAAGATGTGCATGATGCTCCGACTGTAACGGCTACACTGAAAGAAATGTATTTTTGTAGGTGTCATTCTTCTGTACAAATAGAGACAAGAGTCCAGTTTGTCGATACTGCGTGGATTGTTCCTACAACAATTTGTATACTAGAAGTAACAATATGATCTGTGAAAGAAAGACGGTCTTTATTCATTGTACAGAATACATTCTTACTTCCACAAGAGAGATTGTTGTAGGAACAATCAAGATAATAACGGCAACCTATCTGGAATGTTGGCCCTTTTTTTTTAACAAAAGCATGGGACATACAACAATACAATTATTTCATTGTATATGGTCGCAGCAAGTTTGACGCTCAAAATGATAGTTTAATACCAAGCAGTCATTGTAGTGAAAATAAACATGGCACGCAATGTTGATGTTTACCAGGTTGCATCACGCGAAATGAACCAGGCGACCGTAGCGGTCTGTATGTCGCCAGCCATAACATAGCTTGCGGGACAATTTGTCTAAGTATGCGCATTGAGTACAGTTTGTATTGCTTATCTTAGCGCGTATGTTTATCACTATTATAGTTTTCCAATAATCTGACAAGTGACCACTAATTCAACTTTATTACTTGGAGCGGAGTTTGATGTTTGCCCAATAAATACAATATATTTACGTTGTTCTTCCCTTTCCTCCGTCCAAACTGCTGCTGTCGCTTCCTAAGGCGTGTCCGGTTTTTTATGTAATTTTGCATAATTCTAAGTTCTTCAAGGTCTTTGGCATTTTTTAAAAAGCGAAAGTACCATGGTTTCCCTGATTTACTTAAATTTTTGTACTGTATCGTTATACACAATAATGATACGCAACTAAAATTCTATTATAGAATTTATATCTTTTTAAATCATTTGATTCTTCCCGAACGACTAATTTTCAACACTACAGTTGGTACTAATTCACCAAATTTCAAAGTTACAATCCTTTCGTTTGCTAATGAGCAAATGGGCCAGGAGCGTACTATACAGAATTTCATGTAATTGCAAATTCGGACTATGCATTGTTAGCATACTGTTAAATCCAGTCCAGGGTTAAGCGTACAAAAAAAAAGAACTATGCATTTCTTTATAGAAGCAAGAATTTTTCATCGATGTTCTTAAAGGGTTGAAAGTTAATTTAAGAAGCGCAATCCTTGTCAATTCCTATGTGTGCAGAGTACACAGCTGTGAAAACATTAGCTTGTTTGTTTTGCATGAAATGAATATTTCCTTATATCTCTCAAACTAAGAGACTGAGGACAATGGTTTCGGTACCAGTCAACACGCCCTGTTATCCCGCACCTATAAATCACTTAACTAAACTTACTTGAAGTTTGAAAGGTTTTAAACTTCCTTGTACAGTCATTTTATAAGCGTTAATTGGCCCCACAAGAGGTGTTATTTATACAACCGTAAATTGCAGTAATTTATTCATAGTCGTTAATAAGCAATATAATTATTCTTTAAATTATTCTGTTGCAGGACTGTTCGTGTTTTGAAGTGAATGTGAAAGTATGAAATAAATGTTTAACTTCTAAAATGTCAATAAATATTGTCAATGTAGATTCAACACAGAAACCATAAGACCATTCTGGTTCAAATAAATGCCATGAATTTTACTGGGACAATATGTATTTTTGCCAGGAAATAACCCAAATAAATCTGAGGAGCAGACATATGCAAATTTAGATTAATCATCTGTAGAGTTTTACGAACTTGGCTGCATGCCCACTCATTTTCATATTTGGTTACTGGATGATGGTACCGGGATTGCAAGCACACTTACAGCCCATAATGTTTGCTGGCACAAACATTGTAGCCTGAAATATGGCAGATTCAATCTTAGCGGGACCAAATAGTAGGCATAGCGGGAAGAAATTGAATTGCAACAATCATCGCCTGTGAAAACACCAGGAAATTGCGTATTTTGTGACAACATGGGCAAGAGAAAAGAAAATTCACGAATTTGACTTCCTTGTCTACTACAAACATTTGCAGCAGAAATGAAGGACACTTTTATAATAGCCAAGTTTCCTGGTGGTTCTGACCTTATTTCTGTCAGGGCAGAGCATCGCCTAAGCTGTTTTTCTTCTTACTATTGCCGAAGAGAATCCTTTTAGAAAGAAAATAACTACGATTCGTTAGATCGAGAACAGCTCCATGCCCTGGTCTTTGCTAGTCTCGTGTCATACATGGAATAACAAAGAGCAATGGCAATCATGGTATGATAATGAGTATGTACTCTGTCTTTAAGTAGCAGATTTGTAAAGAATATATGAACAATGATTGAAGGATAGTTGTTTAGGATGATGATGTTCATTCTACTAGGTTGTGAGATTGTATGTTGAAGGTATGTCCTTATCTGGAAGGTCGAGGAACTTTACACCAAGGATGTGGGCAATTCGGTAATGGAATCTTACAAAACGAGCTACGATACAGAAGAGATGCAATTTGCAAAAGATACAGAAATTGTCAGGAAGGACATATTTACTCATCCTTATTGGGACTGGTATGATATGTCGAAAGAATTAGTAAGGGCGACAGTGCCAGAATCGCTTAAGAGTTCTTCTGAACATGATTATCGCATCATCTACTACTGATAAAGATAGTAAAATGAAATATCAAGTTGTATTAACCCTTGCTCAACTTCTCCATTGCCATGCTTTCAAAAGACGAATAAATAAAGTGTAGTTCCACATTGGCATTATGCCAGGAAGGATATGTCAGCTCCATATAAAGTGGCTTTGGAACTGTACAGCGAAACTCGTACGAAGGAGTTCAATAATAATACTTACAAACTAGGACATAGTGTGTCTAATGATAGGTTAAAATCAATCACAACACAGAGAGTAAATCATAGCTGTGAAATGTATAATGTAGAGACAGCAGTGTGTTTACAACAGCCTGAGTAGATAATATAGATCACAACAATTCTTCTACCACTTTCAGAGGGGCTTTACATGGGACGGCCATTTCTTTCATGCAGCAGCCATGGGAATGACATGGAGATATTGTCCAAACTAGTCCTGTACCAAATCAGAATCTGTCATCATCAAATTACACAACTATCAGTGCTGTACACATCAGTTCTTTCATGCTTCCTGAATGCACAAAGAGTAAAGTATATTTCATTATTGAACTGCTAAATCACCATTCTGGACACATATGACCCTGTCAAAGAAGAGAAAGTATGATTTGCACGAGTTTCTTCGGGGTAAGAAGGATGTGTTCCATGGTTTGGATTCCACTCTTCCGTAAGTATTTCAGACACTCGACCTTTGACTGAAATTGAAATGATACCTATTTATTTTAACCGACTCACTCTTTAGCCACGAATCAACACTCAATGAATGCTGTTAAGGAAGCTGTGAACAAAGTTAATCCAAGACCGATTCGGGTACTTTTTTCAATGAACTGCTCTATGATATAGCTAAGCAAATCCATTATCTTCAGTCACAAACTCTTGGTTTCGAACATTTTGTTGTCCTTCTTGGTGGACTTCATATTGAGCTGGCAGTTCTTATATGTGCTGATCAGTGTCTTGATGAAGGTGGCTGGGTTACCGCCTTAGTTGAGGCAGAAGTAACAACACAAGGTCAAGCTAAATATATTATTAATGTCTCACATATTGTACATATAAGGTATGGCCACCAGGTTACTTTGGGAGTACTGTATTTTCCGAAAAAATTAGGCGCATTGGCAGTCTGTAGAATCAAGAGAAGACGAGGTACCTCTGGGGTTCATTGAATGGCATAAAAATATGCCTGGTTCAACCCCAACACGAATTCTCTGATCTTATACTGATACTTGAACTATTTAAACTTTAGTCTCTCCATTCCATCAGGTAGGTCAAGTTTAATATGTATGTTGAGTCTATGTGAAAACGTCTTCCGTTGTTCTTTTCAATTGGCCGTGTGAATTACTCGCGATGGCTCTCTTTACACGTCAAGGATTCAATACTCATGCAGGAGAAGCATCCAGTCATTAAAAAAATTGTTCTGTTCTGGATATTTTGTTGCATGTAAGTCTACAAGACCTTTCTCCACAATTTCTTTGGATCATGCACATTAACAGCTAAATGCATGCATCAAGGAAGATGAAGGAACGATAGGACTGACACAAAACTCTGCTAGGACTGACACAAAATCTACATCATTGAATAAATCGTTGCTTAAAAGTCCCAAGGTATGTTACTTAATTCAAAAACACCAAGTAGGCCCCATGACGATACAAAACTGAACATTGCGACATTTCAAAAATATATTTTTCCACTCAAAACAATATTTGATAGATTTGAACACATATTTTTCAAAGCTAGTGGAGAACTATACGTTCGCAACAAAACATGTGGCTGATTCTGCGGCCATTACGACAGTAGTGAATATGTAAGTGCTAGCAGAAAATATATACCAGTAAATATTAAAGACTAGGTTGACCGATTGTATCATTGCTCAAATATATCCCATAAAACTTAACAGATTGACTTTGGAATCAGAGGAAACTGGCACAAACTAAAACCAGACGTAAAATGTCTACAATAAGAAATTATTACGTACTCTGCAGTAAAATTTATATTGCTAACAAGCGACTTACAGAAGTTTTCTCGGCATGAAAATCAGCCATTTCCACCATCTCTAACCAACATTGATAACAGGCACACTTGTCAAAATTCAAATCTTATTCTGTACCTCAAATCTTTCAAATACACGACAGCTGAAACTGGCCCAACTGTGCAAGCAGTTCTTCTTGACGGTGCAGCTGTTGTCAACATGTTGAATCCTAGCTCATGTAGGACTTTTCAGGATTACGTCAAATATGTCTATCAGCCTTACTTGAAGAAGACCGCAGTAAAAGTGGAGCGCATAGATTTTCTAAGGTTTAACGTTAGACCTGCCTGTATGTATTAAAAATGCATCATGTGGAAAGTGGTTTACGGGAGTAAGAACAAATCTTGCTCCAAATACAAAATCGCCCAACAACGTGTTAAATGTCTTGCGAGATTCACAAAATAAGGAAGAACTTTTCCATGTGTCGGCAATACACACACTCTGCATTTTCCATAAAAGGAAGGAGACATACACCACTGTTGAATACATATAGTCTATCATCTTGTTACTGGATATTCAAGTCGAATATTTGTCCTGGCAACCACGAGGAAGCCGACGAATGGCTTATAATCCACACAGAAGAGTCAATATATTGTGATAACAAATAAATCGTGTTACGAAAAATTGATATTGATATTCTCGTCCTTGCTATTGCTGCAGCAGAACAAATTGTTGGCGAATCAGATATTTGTTACCTCTTGGTGCTAAGAAATTCGTACGTTCTTTGCTGTATACACCATAGTCAGATCACTTGGCCCACGAATGTCTAGCGCATTGCCAGTTTTTCATGCCTTCTCTGAGTGTGATGTGGTGCCTTTCGAGAAGCTACATCTACCTTCCTGAAACTGTCACGTGACGACATTACTGGGGCGATGGATACTCTAGAGAAGTTTGTAGTGCTCATGAATGACAAGTCCCGCAGTGATAACGCTGTCAATTAGCTCGAATGAGCATTTTTACTAGGAAAGGACAAACTTGAAAATATTCAGCAGACAAAGGATGCACTTTCACGTTACCTATCAAGGAGGGTTTATTTGGAGTTGTGCTGCTACTCCTTTGATGGAGACTCCAAATCTTGCTCATTATAATTGTAAGAAGTGTAGAGAAATCTGGGAGCCAGTGTGGATTTATTTGGTTCATGCAGCCGAGTCCCAAGTAGAACTGTCGAAATGTGGAAGCAAACTGACTTGTTCTACAGCCCGCTGCTAGTGCAAGATATCCAGTTTGCACTGTACAGCATTATACACTTGTGATGGGGCATGCGATGAGCAAGAGTAGTGTCAACACTAACAAACAAAAGACGTATTTAAAAATTATAGTACTATATAGTGTGTATAACTTGAAATGATTTTCTTTCGGCCTTGCTAATGAACACAACACAAATGACTGAAAATTATGAGCAGGATAACCGTAGTATATTTTTCAAAGTGAAAGCTGGATATTATTTTACTTTTTCAATTAGAAAATTACAATTTTCTTATTTGATGTCTTTTTGTCTAACGTTCGCATATACATAATCCAAATGTTATGTTCCAACTTATATTTTATATGTAAGTGTGGAAGTTGGTAATTCTACATGCATATTTTAAAATGTCGTTTGTTCTGAAATAATTTTTGAATTAGAACTTTAAGAATTATTTCCTCAAAACTGTGAATTTGAAACACAGTTACCAAACAGCATTTTCAACTAATTTTTGACCACAGAATCACGTCATACAATCCGTAACCGTGGATCACGTAACATACTACAGTTGTAAATAAGACTCAGCATGTCTGTATTAGTAACGGAATAAGAACCAGGACGGGAAACAGCTAAGTACAGTATTACATAAGCGATGTATTCTTATTTACAAACATATACGGTAGAGGATGTTATAACTGTCGTCCTGTTTTAGTTTGTAAGCATATAATAATCAGAGGGTTTAAGTAAACAACTTAATTAAATTTGTGCAGAGTAACGAGAGATTTGTCTTTTAGTACAACCCAGTACTGTTTACGTAAATATGTATATCAATAAAAATGTCAGTCAAACAGAAGAAAATGAAAATGCAGTACGTTGAATTTTTAAGAGAATTTGTGACACAAATAGAGGCTTGTAAATTTATTTACCAACGCCAGGGCAGCGCTGCTCGACGAATAAGGGAAGAAACTTTAGCCGCGGAAAGTCTCGCCTGCGACTCGTATCAAATCCTCCTCCTCGCCCGAGCGGCTCGAGAAAACTCCGCCCGAACCTGCCGAAGTCAATCAATCACCGCGCCTGGTTTTATTCCGCGGCACAAGTGTAGGACGCCCTTCTAACAAGCCCACAGCATTGATTGATCACGTTGCTAACTTCGCCCAGCACACTCCACCTCTCCTCCACTGAGCCTACGTCATTTGATCCTGAAGCACCTATCACAAAGTCTGTCGCCCTGATAAAATTAGAGATTATGTGAAATAGTTTCAACATTCATGACTGTTCCACTGGATACGATTTGAATTTTCGAGCATACTCGAAGAAAAAATTTCAAATCTGTAATTTTTTGTAAAGAAACTTTATTACAATTTTATTTTATTTACAATTTGCATGATATTTGACTACTACCTTAAAATAAATAAGGATTATAAGTTATTTAGGTTCTCTTGCTTAGAGATAACAGAAGTTGAACTTCATTCCCGTCTTTTTAAGCGTCCTTTTAAATTATTTCTCTCAAATAACGTATTTTCTTTTTTTTTTTTTTTTCACATTTGTCAAGACTGTAGAGGACTTTCTGTTGAACAAATTTGTCATCAAGCATTGACCACTTTGATGACTTTAATAAGAAGAGTTTGAGATTGAGAACATTCTGAATTATTTCAGAAAGAATTTTATTAATATGAATTGTTCCGTAGGATACTTACACCTTGTATGGGTGGATTAAAAACAGGGTAATAAATACGTGAGGTGTGAAAAGAACACAAATCAAGGTCAAGGAAGTTTTTAAAATGCATTGAAAACCCATCGGAAAGAATCGTATATTGGCATGCTAGAAGAGTGTTAATGAAGCGGCTTTTTTACTTTTTCAAACCAACCAGTGTCTTATGTACAATCTGCGTCCTGTTACGGGGTTATTGGCGGTGTCTTTTTGAAGAGGTGTCGCTCACTTTACTGTGCCAATGTGAATAGGGTCACTGCAATACGAAATGTATATTACATAGGTAAAATCCCAAGACGGTAAGAGTTTAAAAAAATCCAATCATTGATCATGAAGCAGAACTGCTGTTGTGTACGTAAGCCATTTAAAAAAATTGGTGCAAAGTATTGATTTCAAGCACTGGCACTAACTACGACACAACGTTAACAAGTATCAAAACGTCAATGTGTATGGTGCGGCGGTCGGACACACGATGATCTTTATACCGCCTCGCCTACAAAAAATGGGCATCTCTGAAGTTTCCTAGTGATGCGACTCTGATGACTACTACATCTGGAGTCATTTCGCATGAAGCTCCTCGATATGAAGGTGATCGTCTAAGTGGACGCATTTTGCGTGTTTGAGGCCCAACGTGCGGAACGCTAAGAGCGACACTGCACGCGCGCTTCATCTGACCCTAGCCTATAAGAAAATGTCACTGAACTGGCGAGTGGTCTTCACTTCTCGCTGATAATCTGTATTTGACGTTAAGTAGTGACTCTGTAGTTAAATTGACGAATTGTATATAAATGTGTACATGTTAAAGATGATGCGGCAAGGCGTAATCATTCCCGTCCCGTATCTAGTTGCCTATGCTTCCGCAATCTTTTCGCAACATGTCAGGCTGTTCCAGTCTGGTGAAGTGCTATATTACCATCAAACATACTGCACAGTATAAGTATGTTTCTTGCAAAGCTGTTCGATATGGTCATAAGTAGAGACCTGAAAAATTCTGGTTTTCTTTTATGCGCAAGCTAGAATTCCAGCAACTACAGGTCTGTATCACTTTCACAATTGGCAGTTGACTTACTCGACACTTCCTGGAAGAAGCTCTGCCAATAATAAAAATGTAACTGAATTCAGGCCAATTTCACTGTCAGCGAGCAGCTAATAGACAGCTGTTGCCTACATGATGTCACATATATTCTTGGAGGCTTGCCTACAGGTCAGTGAACCCGCGAATTTTTCCGGTCTCTAGTCATGAGATACACGTTACTATTGTACAGCCTGCTTGGCCCGTAATTGCCACAACTTTCGTATATCAAGGACTGCATATTTCTCGGCGCTACACGGCGCGTTTCCGACGTACTTTGCGGAAGATCCATGTATGCTGTAAAAACTGAATATTTTTAACTACTTTTTTTCTACGCCCAACGATTTAAGCAAGAATATAAGTCTTAAAATCTACGTAAAATGTTATGATTTCATTTTTTTGTAAGAATAAATATTTTTTGAAGTGCGTTCAATACAGTGACAGATATGTGTTGCTGTTTCTTTCGCTATGGAAACTATTTATCATCATATTCTTCTGTAATCCATTCCTCTCTTACTCGTAAATTATTATAATCTTAAATTAGTATTTTTAAATATTGTTAGTACTGAATTTAATTATAATCAAATGCCATTGTAGTTCAAATATGTAGTAAGAATTGTTTCCGCAGCTGCTATTTCACTACTTACAAGTTTGCGTTAAGAAAAAATTAAAGAACATACAAAATATATTTTACATTTCATTCAGTAAAAGTAACTAAGTACTTGCGTTTCTTGTCAGGGACTTGCACGTAATGGGGAGATATTTGTGAACAGTATTTCTTTACGAAAGAAAGGAAAATATCTATTTTTTTAGCCTACTTAGCGAAGGAAAACGTAGGCTTATGAGACCGCCTACCTGTCTGTGTGTTTGTGTGTGTAGGTGTGTGTGTGTGTTCGTGTTTTGTGTCCCTATAAATTTTTGAACCAGTGTCCGAATTTCATCCAACTTTATACACATATAGTACTTTGTAATCTGACTTGACTTTTATACATTTCGTTTACTTCCTATCCATATTTACAAAATGGCGGCCATTTTAATATTTTTCGATCAAATTAAGTATCTAATCAACCGTAATTTACAATGTAATAAAACTTGGTACACATACAGTACACGCAAAGCTTACATGACTTTAGTGCATTTCTCTCATCCTGTGTTCATATTTTCAAAATGGTAGTTTTTTATTGTTTTAGCATAGTAGGCATGTCACATATCTTAGGAAATGATTTTCAGAATTGTAAAAAACATGGTACACTTATACTACATACAAAGCTGATTTTACTGTTGTGTACTTCGTTCAAATTGTGTTCGTATTTTAAAAATGTTGGCCATTTATACATTTTAGCATAGAGTTACATATCTTTGGAAATAATTCTCAGAACTTCTCCAAACTTGGTAAACTTTACTGTTGTGTATTCCTTTCATCGTGTGTTCATATTTTCAAAATGGCGGCTATTTTGATATTTCTAGAATAGTATATCCTATCTTAGGGAATATTTTTCAGAACATCAAAAAACTTGGTACGCATACATATTTGGTTTTACGTTTCCTCGCACATCACACGACCTTCGTACTTCGTTCATCCTGTGTTCGTATTTTCAAAATGGAGGTCATTTATATATTTTTAGCATAGTATTACTAGGGACTGGAAAATTTCGCGAATTCAATGACCTTTACGCTGGAATCCATTGTTGTATGCAAACACAAGCCCCGACTATTTGTCCACTAGCTGCTACTCAGTGCAACGGCAAACAATGAACGAATAGACGGGCCTTGAGTATGCTTAGTATAATGGATTCTAGCCTACAGGTCACTGAATTCGCGAAATTTTCCTGTCCCTAAGTATTACTAATCTTAGGAAATAATTCTCAAAACTTCATCAAACGTGGTACACATATACATATACATATACTACATACAAAGCTGACTTAACTGTTGTGTATTTCTTTCATCGTGCGTTCATATTTTCAAAATGACGGTCATTTCGCTATTTTAGCTTATAAAATATTTTTTCAGAATTTCACCAAATTCGGTATACATGTACAGTACTAAACATGAAGCTGACTTTACTTTTGTGTAATTCGTTCATCCTGTGTTCATATTTTCAAAATGGCAGCCATTTATATTTTTTTAGCATAGTATTTCATATCTTAGGAAATATTTTCAGAATTTAATAAAACTTGGTACTACATATAAAGCCGACTTGACTTTTTCATATTTTGTTCATCGTTTTGTAATGTTTTGAAAACAGTGGCTATTTTTTATGATAGAAAGACCAGAAAAATTTTCCCTCAATTTTGTTAAACTGGGTACTCGTATACTACTTAGTAAGCTGGTTTCTATTTAATATATTTCGTGTATCATATGTCTAAATCAATAGTATGAAGTAACATTCCTAGATTACTTAAACGGTTTCATCTTTCAGGTTTTATTTGCACCCACTTTGAGGAAAGTAGGTTTATAATATGTGCCGGTAACGTTTTTTTTACTGAACTTTGTAAAATACACGTATAGGTGATTGATAATAAAGTAAACACTCAAAAAAGCTATGATAAATTTCTATTTCCTGCCAGTTTATATATTTCCGCCGAATGCAAACACAAATTATGCTACGTGATTTTATTTATAGGTGATTCGGAATAAAGTGAACACTCAAAAAAGCCCTGATTTTTTTTTTCTATTTTCCGCCTATTTATATCTTTCCGCTGCATGTAAACATAAACATTGCCATGTGCTTTTATTTATGTAAGCTCGTACAATGTTTACATTTACATTACACTGCTCTGATAAATGTTATCTGCAACATCTACTCATAAATGAACGGGCGCTGTATGTTTGCTATACTCAATAGTAATATTAGATACAAATACCTATGAGTTAACGTTATATGACACTGTTTTCTCTTCATCGACTATTAATTGGTTACGACACACACTCTTGCTGTTACTTATCTCGTAAATGAATGCGTAGTATATTAATTTGTAATTCAAAACCGCCACTATAAACACACACGACACACGCAATTCAAGAATTCAAGTTTCGTTCAGCATACTGCCATGAACGATGACGACGCAATTTACAAAAACAATAAAAAAAACGTATTTTCTTAACGTGTGGAACAGAAAGAAAAATGTTATTTCTATTTCCACATGCTCAGGCTGGCGATCTTATAACATAACTGATTATTCAAAAGTATTAGAATTAACTGTTTATGAATGTGTTCATAAGAAAGCCATATTTATTACACAACGGACAAGTACACTCCTGACTCAACTCGCTTTCAAGCGAGCGAAACGAAGCCGAAGCGGCGAAAACCTAACTCTGAGGCCTCCTGTCGGAGGGATTTTGAACTACGTCTGTGGAGCGAGCGCTAGCTGCAGTGTGTCAACGGCTGTTTTGAATTTAGCGGGCGGTTGCATCACTTTGTCGTGGCGCTAATCAAGTAAAATGACGCAGTCAGTAGGTATGTCGATAAGAGCGTAAATAAATATTTTAAAGCATATGGTATACAGAGAGATCGATTACATATTATATTCTTTCACTAATTTTGTTCTCAAATAGTAAAATACACGGAACTACATGCAATGATTCGTTACCAACCATACAAACAATAATGTTACTATTGTTCATGTTGACTAATATGCAGTAACAGCTAGTGATTTTTTCAAAGGTTGAATCTTTAGTGCTCACTTTATTCCGAATGACCTGTAATATGAATTACAGTCTTACAAAGGCAGTATCTAACTTCAGCTAGGTGACTAAAAGTTATAAATTCCACATAATCATCTTTACAATGCGTATTTTAGGAAATGCGACTGCTAATTCAGGCACAAATTCCCATGACATACACCACGGAACATCTTTCTCGTAGTTACGTACAGAATAAACACACACGTATAAATACATGTATATACGTGTGCATAGTGCCCAGAAAATGCCGTATAGTAAGCACACCACGCTTACCTGAACTAAATTGGAGACCGAAAATCATAGTGGAAAATTGATGAAATGCTGTACGATGACATTTTATTCGCACGACGCACATGTGGCTACACTGCACGGAGAAAGTTTCCTCATGCACTTCAAGTTCAAATATATTATGTTGTAAAGGTTTGTAATGCTCGGAATTTGAACCAGCGCCCATAATACGATGGTCGTAACAGTGTTAATAAGGTATATGCGTAGCGCAAGAGGGGACTAACTCAAGCTGTGTTGCCGCATTGTGCACGTAAAATCTCATTGCATTTTGATGCTAACATTTTCATCTCCAATTGAGTGTGCTTACTATTTAAGGTTGTTTCTTGACGATATATATATATATCTTTATATGCATAAACGTGTGTGTGAGCGCGCGCATTATCTTTGGGCATATTTACACAGTCATGAAAACAATGTGCAACTTTACTAAAGAGGAATCACGCTATAGAAGATTTTTAATTTCGAATGTAATATTAGTAGTGGCGACCATGCATAATATTGATAGTGAAAACTACATCTATACATGAGGTTATCACAAATGTTTAACTAACTTTTTGTTTACGTTGTGGAATGTTAAGTGCACGCCCAATACAACTGGCATATTGAACGTTACGGTACGTCCGTTTAAGACATTTCATTGTAACTATTATTTTGCAATCAAATAATTCAATTATACAATCCACGAACTTATTTCACAAGATTTTTGTTGTTTTTACTACTCACACATATACGTGTATAATTTAACTGATGAATTTTTAATTCTTCTTAAAGCACCTAATTTTTATCATTATCAACAAATTTCCTGCCCAACAGTTTTAAGCTAAGGTATATATTTTGTGTTTTTAGATTATGTAACTTACGGGTTGGTATAAAAATTCATTCCGCACGAATTTAGTAATAAAAGTAATAGCATTAAATGAAGTGATATTGAGAATTTTACACTACATAAAACGTAATTTTTTTTCTTTTAATCTTCAAGTCTACGAATACGGATCGATCGTTACGCTTATAATAAGTGTATTAGCAGAATCAAAATATGACTTTCATAGAAGATTTTCAGTGCAAGAAGTGGTAAGTTTGGTTTCTTTTAATATTTCCATTATTGCCAGTAAAAAGTGTGTTAAGATTTTTACTGACAAAACTACTATGAAAAAATACACTACATAAGTGAGTGAGAGAGAGATCGGGTTAGCTCTTAACATAGAGGTCTTCAGCGCAAGGTAAGGATGGAGCAGCGCTGAAATGAAGGGGCGGGAGAAACAGGATATCCCTGTGAAAACTCGTTGACCAACGACATCGTCTGGCACAAATCCCTCATGCGAAAGTCCGGGGACCGACCCAACAGGGAATCAAACTCTGATCGCTTATGTGGTAGGCGAGTAGTCTGACCATTCGGCCACCGCGGCCCCTTGCACTACGCATGTAATATGTTACTCATTTATTTAACATTGTTAGGATATATATTGTGAATACTTACTAACAACAACGAAGTTATAAATACGACGTGAATTTTAATACCAGAAAGTTTAATCCAATTTATTAAAATAGAAATGTTGGCAGGAATTTGCTAATGACATGGTGTATGTTGTTAACTGAGGAGTTGAGGGGAACAAAGACTTCAGTAAGTTAAGGTATTTCTTCCATGAAACAGTTTTTCTTGTTCCATGATGTCCATAGGAGATACACACAAAATGTTATACCGATATCTCAATTCTTCACCAACTTATGAATTTTTGTCTTGACCTGGACTGGTAACACTATACTATACATAATTAGTGTTTTATCTTTGACTCTGTGTATAGTAAATATTATAAACTCGTGTAATGTAAGTAGCTACTAATTATTGGTGGTAAGAGAAAATATTATGAGTTAGACGTAAAATAAAACAAGAACATATACCTGCCATTATTTTATAATGCCATTGTCTTACTAAGGCCTTTATTCCGGCCAAATCCTTTATTACGAAATTGGCTATAAAAGCGTTTGTATAGGTAGTTTCTTCTGCTAGTAGAATGAGTGATTGTTTTTGGTTTTGCTTCGCCAGATTGAGCCATCCGCAGTGTCCATCACCTGTGTGTGTATTCTTTAATTACAGGTTGGCCTACAACGACCCCGCATCTCAGTCCCCCGTACAAGAAAACTAATAAACCCTAACTCCCTTTATAAACACACCGAAATGACGGAGACCCGAACCACCGTAGGCGAGGTGCCTTCTCTTGGGATGTCGGCGGCCGTCACAAGTCCTTGATTACTTGACCTGTGGCTGGACACAGAAAACTCCTGAACGCAAACTAACTCTGACAGCTTGTGTCTTCTCCCTTGGGCCTTACTCTGGACGACGACAGAGAACACGAACCTCGACCCTAGCCTCGATCCTGCGTTTACAAAGCTACCCCAACAGACCTGCAAACTCGCTCCCGTGCGTTCAAACGCTGCGTTAATCAGCTGGGACCCGGGCAGCTCGATTTCTTTTGGGTACAAGCTAAGACTCAAACAACTCTACATTCTTTAACATAAAATAGTGTTTGATAGATAAATAAGCGCTGAAAACTCTAACAGAAATCTACACGGTTTTAAAAGTCAGTATGGATAAACTACCAGTCAACAGTCATAAATAACGATATTTGTCAGCTTCATGAGTTAACATTTAAGCAGAATGATGCATTTGTTACTCATAATCTGTTCCGTTGTTATTAAATATACGAGATTACGGCAGCATCGACTATTCAGAATTTACTCTTAACAGTTTTTTCTCACAAAAACTATTGCCTAAGATTACTTTTTTTTTCTTTTTTTGCTAGTTGACTTTGAGAAACCTATACTTTTAAATTAATACTCTTTGCGCTGAATTATTAACCATGCAGTCATAAGTATTTCGATTTCGACTTATTTGACATCTCTTGTGGACCGCTGAGCCATTGATAAAAAAATAAACTAAATGAATGTCCAACTAAGTTGCACCGCTGTGTCAACGAGTAGCCAAAGAGTATCTGATGTCTGCTTCAGAAGGTTCACAGACATTTTAAGATGCTAGTCTTCAGGTCAGTGAACGACGTGTATATATCCCGTCTCTTGCACCGAAAAATTCGTAATTTTATATTTGCACCAAACACTGTTCAACTCTTGCTTGTTAGATTAGTGGCAATTTGACACAAATAATATATCCTATATTTTCCTGTTCCATAGTTCTCGTATAAGGCATGTCATAGCATCGATTTTACTGTTATCTGTACCTACCCAAAGTAAGTACTATTCAAACGCTATACTAATGAAATAATTTTGGGTGAAAGTAAATGTATTAAGCTACAGGAATACACATTTCTTATTTCCCGTAACAATAAACTTTTAGGAGTGCGTGGTAGATAAATGAACGCTGAAAACATCAATTTATTTTTACATTTTTTTCGAAACCAGTATTGTTAAAATACTTAATGACAATCCTAAATAATGGTATTTGCTAACTTTAGGAGAAAATACTTATTCAGAATAACTAATTCGTTACGCGTGATCTCTTGCGCCGCAGTTAAATGCACGAGGTTCCGGCGTCAGAGATTGTGCCTCAGAGGTTCGTAACACTGGAAACAATTTTGTTTAAAACGTTGGCTAAAACTATTGTCTACGATTACTATTGTTTAACATTCGCAAATTGGCTTCTAGACACCTACAGTTATAGATTAATTCTTTTAGCGTTGAATTATGTACCACACTGAAATATATGCAAATATTTATGGTAGTCAGGAATTTTTTATGTACAAAAATGTCGCATTCATAAGTTGAATTGCGTACATAGAGTGATTTAAATTTCAGTAACACTTTCATATTTTAAATTCGGTTTTGTTATTCGTAAGACTTAAAGTTTCACGAAAACAACAAATATAATTAAAACAAAAATTAACTTTGAAATGTACATATTATAACTCAATACCTCATGTTAGTGTAGTGTTTTCATCGTTGGTTCTTTTCTTTTGAGTACAAACTGTATTTTCGTCCTTAAGAAATAAATATATTGTATGAACATTTACAAGTCGGTAAACGATTATTTTGTAAATTTCATGATAAAGTTTTCGTAGGTTGGAAGAATGTATACGGTACAGATGGTATACATTATCTTCCAACACATAATGATGTAAAATTAATGTGTGTGAGGTGTCTTTAAAGAAAATTATGTTAAGGTGTATTTCTATGGGTATGAATGACATTTATTTCATTAAGTAGTATGTGCAAATACCATATTTCTCGCCAGCTTCTATCGTGCAATAAAAACCTTCGATACCTGTAGCCGCCAGAGGTCTAGAAAACAGCTTGTACTAATGTCAAGTACAGTAACAAGTGTCGTGTAATATCTGTCTTACGTACACGCCTGAAGAGATAAAATGTTTTCCAATTTATTGATGACATATTCTTATTTTTTGCCCTGCACCTGTACCGTTGGTCCGCGCGTTCTCTCGATGATCTCCCGTTTGCCCCGCCCTTTCATTTCGGTGTTGTTCCATACTCACCTCATGTCACCCCTCACCAGCGCTGCGCTGTCCAAAATCTCTACCTCTCACACCCGTCACCTGCCTGCCACCTCCCACATGCCTGAAGGGTATTTTTTCACGGATACTTGAAGGCGAGCAGGTGCAGAAGTACGTCATGCCTGAATATATAATAAGGCGGTTTTGCACAATGTTCACAAGAATTTCAGGAAAACAGGTTTTACAATTTAAACAATCTGTACACGCCTATACATAAAAGTAACCGGCTAAAACAACACTCCTTAAGTAAAGGCATTCAAATTTCGTTTTATTTGGTTGATTGATTGAATGGATATTAGTCAGCGCTTAACATCAAGTTCTTTAGCGCTGGTGAGGGGAGACATGATATGAGTGCGGAGCAGCACGGGAATGAAGGCGTGCCGGAAACGCGAGATTCCCGAGAAATCCCGCCGACCAGCGGCATCGTCCGGGACGAGTTCCAAATGCGAAATTCCGAGAGACCGACGCCGTCGGAACCGAACTGTTGGTGAGAGATGAGTGCTCTTGCCGTTGTGTCAACCGCGGCCTCCGCTTTTTGACGACAGGCTAGAGTTCACTAGTCTGTACTCATACGAACAAACAACATGACGTTATGAGCTCCGGGTCTTCGCATATATGTGTGCCTGCATTACATGATAGCAGGCATTTTGCAGTTGACTTTAAATCGTTATTTAAATGCCCTTCCAGGCGCACCACACAAACTGCGGGCGAACAGCAAAAGTCAGATGAGCACACAGGAAGATTGAATCCAGTCTTATGACAGAAATAACTAGAGATGATTGATTGTATATTGATAGAAATGGTGAAATTTCGCGAATTCAGTAACCTACATGTTAGAATCAAATATCCTATGCCTACTAAAGCCCTGTCTATTCGTTCATTGTCTGCAGTTTCACTGAGTAGCAGCTAGTGGACAAATAGTCGGGACTTGAGTATGCATAGGATATTTGATTCTAACATGCAGGTCATTGAATTCACGTAATTTCATCATCTTTATATACTGAGAAAATATTTTGTGCCAATTTACCCTTGAAAACACCGTGGTTTCTTGTGGCATGCATGATTGGGTCATATACTTCTGACAGAACGTAGATGTCTACAGACCAATAATAGGCATCAAATATTACAATATTGGGATTCTTATCGGCTCAGTCAAATAGGACAACAACTCCAAGTACAAGCTAAAGCCAGGAATCTTCTGGTAAGCTGAACGTACGTTGAAATCTAGTCAAAAGTCAAGATTTCCCGCCATAAATCATCATCTCTAATAATAACGTGAAATTTACAGGTCCGTTCCCGTAGTGGTGTGAGTCGACTCATACTAACTAAATGAAAAATACGCGATTTCAGTGACCAGCATGTTGGGCTCCAATGTCCTATGCATACTCAAGCACTGTTTATTCGTTCGTTGAGAAAGTCCTTCCGATGTTCCAAACAAAGTCGGCCAACAACAGAAGTCAGAAGCGCGCACAGTAACCTGGGATTCCTGTCTGCTCTCAAATAATGTGGCATTTGTAGGTCTCAATTCATAATGACTAGAGACCGGAAGAAATCGCGGGTCGACTAACCTGTAGGCTAGCCTCAAAGAATACTTGTTTACTGAAACAGACGGCAGCTGTTCATTGGCTGCTCACTGACTTAACGATACCACATGGGCGGGTTTCCATGTACTTGCTTCTATTTTATTGGCGCGATGGCCTCTAACAGGTGTCAAATAAGTTAATGGCCAAATACGATTTCTACACAAACTTACAGTTGTTTGAATACTAGCTTGTACCCAAAAGAAAACGTAAATTTTAAAGGTCCCTGATGATGACTCGTGCAACCTTTAAATTCGGTGTCTAATGGTTATGTGAGCAGTATGAACAACGGTGCCTGCGTACAAGATGAATGATCTACACTTGTACACAAGACGGAGAATCGACGTGGGGGGACTTCTACGCAAGGACGAGTTTGCCCTACACAGACTGTCATAAGAAGGAATATTGATAGTAAGTTTCATTACGAACACAGTTCACAAAATTGATTAAATTATTAAAATGAAAATTTTACGTGAACTTTATGCGTGGCACATAATTCAACTCTAAAATCATTAATCTACAACTGTAGGTTTCATGAAGCTAATTTGCGAAAATTAAACAATAGCAATCCTATACAATAATTTTAGTCAACGTTTTAAACAAAATTGTTTCCAATGTTACGAACTTCTGAGGCACAATCTCTGACGCCGGAACCTCGTGCATTTAACTGCGGCGCAAGAGATGACGCGTAGCGAATTAGTAATTCTGTGTGTCTACTTATAAAGTTGGCAAATACCATTATCTAGGATTGTCATTGAGTATTATACCGATATTGGCTTCGGAAAAAGCGTATAAATCAATCGATACTATCAGCGTTTGTTTATCTACCACGCACTCTTAAATAAGAACTCAAAATGAACGTGTTTCAGACTTTTTATCAGTCTGCATTTGTTATTTTGTTCGCGCAAACCTAATTAGACAGAGAAATATACTGATATGTATATTTCTACCAGTTGCGAGGCATTGTATGTATTAAATAACTACATATATTTCAGTTCAAATGCAATTTCCATATAATCTAACCAGTAAGCGAAAACTCACTAAATTTATTTTTTAAAATGTAACAGGAGTCTCTAGAAAATTGGTGAATATTATTTAGACTTATTATGTACTATTGTTTCACCACATTCGGGGAACGGTAAGTATTTTTAAAGTTTAAGCATGTTGAATGACATCATTATACCGGTATTACCATTTATTAACGAATTCGACGTAATTTGTAAACTGCAGTTAATTTTAAAAACATTTTAACATTACTGTGAGCGAGGTGGAGCAGTGTTTAAACACTCGCCTTGCATTCGGGAGGATCCGGGTTCGACCTCCGGCTCCGGCCATCCTGATTTCGGTTTTCCAGGGTTTTCCGAAATCGCTCAAGGCGAATGCTGGGACGGTTTCTTCAACAGGTTCTGGCCAACTCCTACCCCCCTCCCCCCGTGTTCCTCTGCCAAGGCCTTGTGCTGTTCGAGGGCACGTAAAACGACTAAATTATAACCATTAATAATAATAATAATAATAATAATAATAATACGAACGTACTACCAAAAATATTAATAAATTTATAAATTATGAATACGTATCGAACATTTCACAGAAGGGTTAGATAATTAAGTCTGCATATAATAATATTCTAATAATATTAATTTTTAAATATTATAAAAGAGCAACACATCTGAACATAAATGTTAACTAATAAATCAAAGAAATACGGGCTATTAAAAATTTCAATCGTTCGTTATTGATTAAATTAAAAATTTAATAAAACGTACCTACAGAATTTTAAATTAAAACCTTTTAAAATATATATCTAGCCCTATATAACCATAAAATCCACTAGACAAAATTTCTGACTAATATCTTACTTGAAAAATATCGAAATGCCGTTACGCAGGAAATTGAAGCTTTGTTCGATTCCAACCAACTAAACCTGCGGGTATCAAAAAACTGTTGCCTCGTTCCGACGGTATCACTTGTGTTACTATGTTACGATCCCTAGCAAAAGCAATAACATTTTAAGAACAAAAGGGATATCGCTATTTAATTTGCTTAGTATTATTTCACTGCGTTTCGAAACAAAACATTAAAACCATTGACACCATTATTCAGAACACTTGTTAAGCCATCTACCAGCGTGGAAATACTAATCCCCGAACGTGAAATCCTGAAACAAAAATGGGACCATCCGTTTTCCATAAGCCTAACAAAGTGCTTTAATGGAAAAATAAATCGAGAGAAATAAAGCCTAGGAAAATAAGTCCTCAGTAATGAAAAGCTTGACATATCCCAATAAGGGTGACGCAAATGCAAAAGGCTTGTAAACTTGCCTAAAACTGATACATGATTAAAATACTCGAAATTTTTTAA
Source organism: Medauroidea extradentata (assembly GCA_003012365.1). Lineage (NCBI taxonomy): Eukaryota > Metazoa > Arthropoda > Insecta > Phasmatodea > Phasmatidae > Medauroidea > Medauroidea extradentata. The sequence continues at coordinate 1,928 of PNEQ01005097.1, read as the reverse complement.
TAATACCTAATAAATTCACCATAAACACTTTTTTTATGCATGTTAACTCTTGCTATTCAAATTTAAAACGAAAGGTTTAAAGTTTCGTGAATGTGGGAATACGAAAGCATAGAATAACATGTGCTGATTCTCAATCTGCCCAAAAAAAGAACGTGTTTTTACACTTCTGTCACTTCGTTTTCAGAAATCTGACGAAAATAATTAGGTACAGTTGATTGACGAATGTTGTACACGTGTGCAACCACGACTCTTCCATTACAGCTTATAAAATAACAAATACTTGCCCTGAACATACTATATGTAATTGTTTGCCTCTTAAATGCAAAATTAATTTTTCAGATTTGTAAGCACATAAATATGCTGCTAACCGTTGTCCTCTCGACAGAAAGATTTTACTCAACAAGAATTTTAAAAGTTTAGGTAATATACGCGCAATACAAGGAACTCGCTCTCGACTTGGGGGTCTGTTCACTAACTTTCCGTAGTTACGGTGAGTAACGTTACGTTACGGCTCTCTTAACGCCACTTACCTGTTTTACAATAGAGTGTTTTAAGACTGAGTAAAATTAATGGTCAGATTGAAAAGCTTAATTGGAAGAACGAACTACTGATTGTAAAAAGAATTCAGCGTGTGTCAAAAATACATTCCACATTTGAGACAGAAGCAACGAAAACTGGGTCAACCACTATGCACAGTCATATCACATTTTACCTAGAAGTTTTACTGTTTACTAAACATACATCTACACTGCCCAAACTCAACTATGTAGGGAACTTCGCTGTATAGTTCCAACAGGATGGTACCATTTCATACACAGCAAGAGCATAGCTGGATATTCTAAGAGAGATGTTTACAGGGTGTCTGGGTCTCCTTACGTAGTGACCAATGGCGAAGCTTAAAGTGTTCTAGAGCAATCGGTAGAGACCGGAAAAATTTGCGAGTTCACTGACTTGTAAGCTAGCCTCCGAAAACATCTGTGTATTCAAGCAGACATTATCTGCTCACTGGCTGCTCTATGACGCAGTGATAATGGGTCTGTATTTAGTTGCTTCTGTACAATTGGCTAACCGACTTTCAGGAAAGGTCAAATAAGACACGGGTAGATTAAATGACCGGTAGGCCAGCCTCGAAGAGTATACGCCAACTCAAGCAGATAGCAACTGTTCATTAGCTGCTCGCTTTCACAGTGAAATGGGCATGCGTTTAATTAAATTTTTGTTATAGGCTCAGAGACTTTCGGAAGGTGTCAAATAAGTAACGAGCCAATTGCGAAAGTGACACGAACGTATAGTTGCTGGAATTCTAGCTTGTGCCTAGAAGAAAACGCGAAATTTTCAGGTCCCTAGTCACGGGTGAATTGTGAAAGTGACACGAACTTACAGTTGCTAGGATTCTAGCTTGGGGCCATAAGAAAACGCGAAATTTTCATGTCTCTAGCAATCGATGATAAGTAGAGATGATGGTATACATCGAATACTTTTTGTGCCAACATTCCCTTGAAAACGGTGTAGTTTCTTTTGACATGTACGATTGGGAGATAAACGTATCACACAACGTAGCTGTCTGCAGACTTATAATAGTTATCAAATATTATAATTGTGAAGTTACCATTTGCTTAAACAAGTAGAACAACGGCTCTACGTTCAAGCAATAGCCAGTTATTTTTCATAAGCTGGCCGTGGGTTGAAACCCAGCACATAGTCAAGTTTTCCCGCGATAAACCATCGTTAGAGACACTGGAAAATCGCGAAAATGTTTAGCATAGTCTCCAATAAACTATAGTATATAAACCGTGACACGTGTGAACAGTTTTGGGGCGAATCACACACGCTGTGTGTCCAAGCTGTGCAGTTCTAACTGGGTTTATTGAAGAGAGAAACAATGCTTCAAATAAACTATAGCCAATACAGATACTAAATATTCAGTA